>JASGXE010012604.1:0-13873 GCA_030068105.1 Sinentomon sp. SZTP_YWyxl
CCATAAATCCTGAATGGAGCTTTTTTACACAAAAATCTCGTTGGGTAAATTTTGTTTGTCTCGTTATCAGGTACGAGGGAAGGTCAAGTTCCAATTGCACTTGCCTAGAAAATGAAATGCTACACACTTGATTTTTGTTGCAGTGATTACTCAATATCATTGTACACTACTCGCAAAATTACACCTTTCTGCCATTGGTGGAAGAGTTGCAGGAGTCCTTCATGTTATGCTTCCTGTTCCTCTCCAGAAAACCATTTTGCACTGCTTTATTCAGCCCCTGAATCATTTGAAAACATCCTTCCCTGGAGTTGCCACTTCAGGGAAGGAAAAGGGGTATTGTTCCAAAGGTCCCAAGAGTAGAAAATTGGTAGGATGCTGCAGAATTACAAAAAATTGCAGTCATTCGCAGCCTGAACAGTCTCTTGGCTGGTGCTTCCCAGGGCATTGTTTTGCAGAATTGGCATTTTTTCTGACCATGGAACTGTCGCAGAAATGTTACCACAGAAAAAGCACCCCTTTTAGAAATGCAAAGTGCTTTGGAGGGTAAGGCTAAAACACAACAAGCAACAAAATGCAACAAGTTTGAATGAAATCACAAAACATTAACTAGGCAAATGCAAGCAGAACTTGACCAGCCCTCGTACACCTCGCATGAACATTGACACCCTTTCAGAATCATTCTGTTTTGAAATATGTCCGTATCCCTGAATTGCAATAATTTCCTGCATTTTGATAAAACAATTTGGCATTTGCATAAAGAATTGCATTGAGATAAGACATTCAATTCTCCGAAAATATGTTAATATTGAGGAACTTGTTAAAGCCACTTGCTGATCATCTTGCAGACCTCTTCATTGGAATGAAATTCACCTGTTGTAAAAGTCACGTTTTCAAATCCTGCCAAATTGCATTGATTCATTACAGGCAGTTATTCTTGGTTGAGAGTCAGCTAAACTTGCTTTTTCAACCTTGCATGAGTTGATTTTACACCAAACTTTGCTTTGCACCCAACGTTAGCCCTTGCGAACTACTGCTGGAATGCAGCTTCTCAATTTCACTCCTTTTGAGAAGTTCAAAAGAATGCCCATTTTCCACCAATTGAACCAAATTATATCTCCTGCATTGGTTAATGGGAGTCAAGAATTCTTTTCCTTGTAGCCAGGTCGTGAAATGAAAAACGAAATAATTGTTCTCGCATAAATCTATCAAAACAAAGTGAGAAATCTAAGAATTGCAAGTGAATCGATAAAGAAAATTTGGTTGTAACAACTAGCATGATCGTTTTTGAGATATTCACATGGGGACTTTTTTTTCCCTGAGCTTCTCTTGATGGTGAGTGGTGGCAGAAAATTTGGTGGGAACAACTTTGGGACTTTTTTCCAAAACTTCTCTTGATGGTGAGTGGTGGCAGAAAATTTGGTGGGAACAACTTTGGGACTTTTTTTTCCAAAACTTCTCTTGATGGTGAGTGGTGGCAGAAAATTTGGTGGGAACAACTTCGGGACTTTTTTCCAAAACTTCTCTTGATGGTGAGTGGTGGCAGAAAATTTGGTGGGAACAACTTCGGGACTTTTTTCCAAAACTTCTCTTGATGGTGAGTGGTGACAGAAAATTTGGTTTTAACAACTTAGCTTCATGGAGGGTCTAAGAAAATATTGTAAAAAGGATGGGGTTACAAGGAAAATTGACGACCTCAGCAAGGTAGCGCTACCTCGGTGATGATCTCTCAGCCATGAATACAAGCCGCCTCTTCTCTTTTTTGTTTGGCCAAGAGTTGTCATTTGAAAAGCAAGTTGTACCTACGATGTTACACGATTGGGTTGTTATAATGTTTATCGCTGTAAATAAAATTGCAATTATATCTTCCTTTTTTCGAAACTTAGTACCCAGGTGTTTTTTTTTTTTTTGTGGTTACTGCCCATGTTTAATGCCAGAGCAAGAGTAAAGAGATTCTCAAAATAAGCCACATCAAATAATGTGAGCTGAAATCAATCAACCTTTGAAATCAATCAATTGGAAGCTCCGTTCCACCAATTAAGCAGGATCAGATGAGAAAACTCTCAATGCCAGAGAGAAGTGTGAAGAGATTTTCGAAACAGGCTGTATCATGTGACGTGTGTCATGTCTGTTTGTGTGTATGTATGTATAGTGGCTGCGGAAAACGATTACTCATACATGTGTTTTTCCCATTTGATTGTTGCCTCCGAAACTTTTTTTTCTTTCTTTTTACTCTTATGCATTTGGAAGAAATAAAAGCGCCAATTTGCAACGGAGCTTTCAAGAGGTGTCAGATTTTGACATTAGTCATGAAAGAGGATCTTTTATTTCTACAGCTTGGGAGTTTTTGCTAAAATCTCAATAATGCAAATTTTTCACATGTGTGGGTAATCTTTTTCTGCCGCCAGTATACAAGATGATGAGAAAAGCTGGCGTTGTATTTTTTGCCGTGTGATTGGAAGAAGGTTCAAGCTTGCTAATCCTGTTTTCTTCAATTTCCTGTTAGACCAATCTGCAAAGCCAGGTTCCAAATTTATCTGTGCTCGAAAATCCCAAGATTTGAAGATCGAGAGCTCCGTTAAACATCATTGGACAAAGAAGAAAGTGACGTTGTTATAACCAGCCATCCTTCCTGTTTCATTAATCAGTTTCTAGTTTTTGATCTTTAAAAAGTGGTCACAAGTGAGGCTGAAAGCGACACGCTCTGCGATGTGCCAGAATGTGCTGAAAAACCTGCCAGGTACCTATCACTACTTTATGGAAAGAAAGTCTGAAGCCATGCCTCATAACTAGGGCCAGGATTTTGCATAAAAGCATATTTTTCCCTGTTTGCGACAGAGCGCTGATAACTTGGATCTACATGGCACACACCAAGCTGAGTTGTATGATTGTGTGGCATATTTTGACAGTTTTCGTTCATTTTGTTGAAAAATAGCATTTTCAGGTCATGCACACGAAATGTGATCATAATAGCTGCATTGTCGTTCATTTTATTTGTTCCAGCGATTTGTTGCCCTCCATTTTTTCTGATATCATGCAGCCTTGCGACTCTCCAGATCTCTGATGCACTTGCTCAAAACAAAGCTATTCGAATTTTGTATGTGGCCTTTTTTGAACCGCACAGCTCTCCGGACACAAAAAAGTTCGTCCGCATGATGTGATGTGATTTTTTTGCAACTTGTAGAATTCGACATTGATAAACAATTTGCAAAATATTTAGCATATTTGGGAATATTTCCCCATTTTTAGGGCATATTTTGATGTTTTCAAGGCATATTTTCATAATTTTAAGGGAATATCAATCCGTGCCCTACTCATAACCATGAAACAGATGCAGCAAGGCCTCCGTATCATTGAGCGATTACGTGTGGCAGCTCACAGTGCAGGACATGATGTAGAGATACGAAGTGTGTCGAAGCCAACGAAAACCAGAATGCATTCAGCAAACAGACACAGACAAAAGGCGGTAACAGTGCGGAATACCTGCCGACATTGGACTGAACGAGTTATAACCATTGCTCTGTGATATACTTAAAGCTAACTAAACCTGACCTGACCTAACCCAACGTAACCTATCCTAACACACCTTTCCATACCTATCCTGTCCTACCTACCTTGTCCTCATCTTTCTATCCTATTTTGGCTTCTTGGGCGTGTGTGAAAACTCGTCCAGTTCAGCTTTTTTCTAATGTCGGCAGGTATTCCCAACTGCAACCCAAAAGGCATAGCAGGAATGAAATCGTGGTACATACGAGGTGCGTTTTAAAAGTCTTTGACGCTTCCTTCTCAAACAAAATATCCAAGAGATAAATCTTTTCAGTTTGTAATCTGATGCTTTTGTAACATGTGTGCCAAATTTTGGTATGTTTTCTCTCTGTTGCGATTGGACACCAATTTTCTTGGAGGTCCATATAACCACTAGGATAAATTGATGAATTTTTTCAATCCTGCGGCAGAAATATCCATTTTTCGCCATGAAAACCTGCAGAAATTTCCTCACAATTCTTGGACCTCTTCAGTAACTCTGTCCTATCTGACAAAAGTACCAGGACTTCAATTCCTGCTTTCAAGGGGCCAGGAAGGCTGCCGATAATGCTGAAGGCCTAGTCTGATGAGCAGAAGCAGTTTCCTGCCCTGTTGCGGGTCATGACTGGGCATTCAGCATCATCGACCCCTTGAAAGCAGGAATTGGAAGTCCTGGTACGTTTGTCAAAGAGGACAGAGTTACTGAAGACATCCCAGAATTGTGAGGAAATTTCTGCAGGGTTTTCATGCTTCATTGTGCGAAAAATGGATATTTCTGCCGGAGAATAGAAAAAATTCATCAATTCCACCTCGTGGTGTTATGGACCTCAAAGGAAATTGGTGCCCAATTTAACAAAGAGAGAAAACATGCCAAAATTTGGCACACGTGTTACAAAAGCATCAGATTACAAACTGACAGAATTTCAAAGATTTATCTCTTGGATATTTTGTTTGAGAAGAAAACATCAAAGACTTTTGAAATGCACCTCATAATCTTTGCCATTTTGCAAGCCATGCAGTTTCAGAAATCTTCAGATTCCGACAGATTGACCATTCCTTCATATGAAAAAGGCAAAGAAACCCAAATGTGAAGGGGGTATGCACGAGTGCTTTTAGAGAACACGAGGTGCAGAGAGGTGTGCTTCCATATTCCCACAATAATTGGTAGATAGCAAACCTTTTTGTTTCAGGAAGGGTCGAATGGTCAAAAATGGTTTGGCCAAGAGGTCTAGAGGATCAGGCCAAATTTCCGATGCATATAGATAGAGGTTGATTAGTCTTGGATTGACAAAAGGACAAAAGACCTGAGCCGGCCTGACTGATGGATCAAAGGCTTAAATGGGGGCCTGATGCATTTGAGGCTCTCGTTTTGTTTGTTTATAGGTAATCCAGTTGGGAGTTGATTTTTTTCTACGAAGTCGTTGTGCGAGTGTATCTAGTTAAGGCAATCAACTTAATTTTGTAACCGATGATAATGCTGAGGTTACACTGATATCACTGTGAACTTTCGATCAAAACGATCGAAGCTATGCAAAGCTTCTCTGGAAAATGGTGCAAGAGCAACGTTGACAAATAGTGGGAATGACCTCATGTTTGTTGTTACACCTTGTACTTACCAAACAAAAAGTACAAAACAACCATGAGATGTGGTAGAAAATACAGAACAGAATGAAAACGATATAGCAGTGTGGTTATTTTTTTTGCAAAACATTGTTTCCTAACATGACCTGAGAACATTGATTATAAAGAGTTTCAGCAATTAGGTTGAAGGGTTGCCAGCC
The DNA here is from genome assembly GCA_030068105.1 of Sinentomon sp. SZTP_YWyxl. NCBI lineage: Eukaryota > Metazoa > Arthropoda > Protura > Sinentomata > Sinentomidae > Sinentomon > Sinentomon sp. SZTP_YWyxl. The sequence continues at coordinate 5,304 of JASGXE010012604.1, forward strand.
ACCTGGAGAACCTGGAAAAGTCAGGGAATTTGAAAAAAAAAACCTGGAAAAGTCAGGGATTTCAATGACTTTTGCTGCCAAAAAGTCAGGGATTTCAATGACTTTTGCTGCCACACCTGGAAAGGTCAGGGAAATCGAAATGCCAAAAGGGAATTTTCCAGTCAAATTACTCAGTTTGAGCCTCTGTTTTGGAACATTCGAGCCCATTTTTGTCTAAAAATGCTTTTTTTTTCTTCTTTTTCAAAATGAATGGTTATCAAACTGTCGGATTCTTGGCATTCTTTCAGGAGAATCCTGGAAATTGACAGTTTTGTGAGACATCGGGCCAGAAAAGGGCCTGGAATTTCCTGGCAACGGACCTGGAAAAGTCAGGGAATTGAGATCTGGGAAACGGTTGGCAGCCCTGGGTGGGTACTGTTCGGAAATTTTTTACGAAGTGGATGAATAATTAAAAATGATACCTGCCTGTTGAGGAAGCTCAGTGTGCAAAACATGAAAAATGGTCGCAAATTAATGTCTTAGGGAGAGCGGAACGGCTCTCTCTGATCAGTTGAACAGATTATTTTCTGTTCCTGAAATTGGATGTTGCTGTAAGCCCAAATAAATGCTTGAGCGTGGTGGTACTTGCTCACTTTTGCTTCGAAGAATGGGCGAGAAATTCTCATTGAAATTCGCCGCACAAGTCCATCACCAGTGTTTGTTTTTTCTTCGTGTTTCAGGACAGATCAATAAAATTGCTGTCAACTATTTTTGTTGCTGCAGAAACGTTTGCTCAACGATGACGGGGGAGTTCTGAAGAAATGGTGACACTTGAAAATTTTCCACTTTCAAAAAATTGGTGAACAGTTACAGAGGTTCGAGCTTGGCATCCACCAACGATTCAGTTGTAGCACCGACCCGGCCGGTGCTCACCACCAAAAAGCATCCCCGAAACAAAAGGTAAAATAAAAACGTTGGTCAGAATACCGATGTCTAAAGGATTTCACAGATTCATCAATCATGGCTTGATCACCTTCGTCAGAGAGTGAGATTTGTTAATCCGACATTAGGTTGAGAACTTAAGTCTTAAGATAAAAAATGGCTGCACTTGAAAACAAGTTGATTCAACATTGTAACATGTCCGGGTTGACACCATATTTAAAGTTTGTCTCCAATCATTGTTGTCATTCATTGTAGAATTTATTTTCCGTCCACTTGTCCGGCAAAATGTGTTCTGTGATGAAATCAGGGAGCCTTGTTTCACTGGCTGATTCCAACAGATTCATGGTAGCCTGCTTGGAAGCCACTGGCATTAACCGAAGCTGTGCAACAGCACTTGCCGACACCCTCTCATCAGCTGATCGTTTTGGACACTACAGCCATGGCTTGAACCGTTTCGGTGAGTCAAATCTGGGTGCCTTATTTCGCTGGATGAATCGGACAGATTCATCGTTCGCCTTTTTGGAAGTCACTGGCACTAATCGAAGCTTGCCGCCCGGGGATGCCAAAAAATTTCCCTGTGATTGGCCGATCCAGTGATCGATTCAGCTGATGGACTGGACTTTTTATGGCTTTCTTGTGCACCTCGGTGTCTAGCTGCACGTGCAACATCCTTAGTTGTGAGTCATCCATCAGAGAATGCTAGATTATGTTCAGATTTTTGCATCAACGATACTGAATTGTGTCGACGAGAAGCGCAAATTTTCTTCCAAAATGAACTCCATTTTGTCAATTTTGAGCCTCTGGGGACTTCATCCCCCAGACCCCCTTCATAGGATACCTTGAAACCCAGATGCGGTTCTGCACCAAACCACGCAAGTGTCACCCCTTTCTACGAACAGCTGTATCTGGGCCCCTGGCATTTGCTAACACCGTTCAGCTGATTATTTTGATATCTACAGCATGACTTGAACCACATTGGAAAGTCAAATCTGGGAGCCATGTTTCTCTGGCTGAATTGATCAGATGCATGGCAACCCGATTGGTGGCCACTGACAATTGGTTACATGCTTTCCAACATGCACGTGCACAGAATTTGACTCTTCACCGGAACAGTGACTGTATTTGTCTTCTGGTTGTTGCACAAAACCTTGTCTCGAAAAAGATTTGCATGGCTTCGGCATAAAACATTATTCGGCCTTGTTGGGTTAATAGGCACTTCGCTTGCATTTCAGATTTCTATATCAATGATATCCAGGCAAAAGTGTGCGACGGGAATGCTGTTCCCGCCATCCTCTCTGAAACGCCGGCAACCGCTCATGTTGATGGGAAAAGGGGACTGGGGCCAGTTGTCGGAAATTTCTGCATGGATCTAGCGATCAGGAAGGCAAAGGAAGTTGGTGTCGGGTGGGTCGTAGCAAAAGGTTAATTGATTGTTTTGTTATGTGATTCAGATGTATTGACAATGTCTGTTTTCCAGATGGTGAGACAACTGCTGACAAATGTTTTTGACAGGTTGGTGATGTTATTCCTCCTTGAGACTAACCAAGCATCCATTGAGATAAGCTTTTCAAGCCATTCAAGAAAAGCTGTTTTATATTCATAAACTTTTCCAGCCATTCAAGAAAAGCTGTTTTATATTCGACTGAGACCAGGTCATGGTAATCTGCTGCCTGTTTCATGCAGGCCAATTGTGATTCGCTGTGTCTCCCAAGATGAAGTGCAAAAATTGGTGCTCCGGCCCAGGACCCAGGTAAATTTCTTCAGCCTGACTTTTAGTTGGGAAAATGTCCAGCGGAATTCTGATTTTCGCTCCTTGCAATAAGCCTAACTGGCCATGCTGGTTTGAAGTGTGGAAGTTCATCACATGACCACCAATGCTCAAGTGCATAAACTCGGCGGAAATTTGGATCTTTATGTACCTATCTAGCTTTCATAAAACTTGGGAGGGACTGACATGTGGAACTTTTTCTCACAAGAGCCCTTGTCATCGATTGCAGTTTTTGACCTGCAGTCTGATTTTTTCTGTGGTTCCAAGCTGTCAACATTGGGTTCGACAGCTTTAGTGGAGAAAAGACCAAAGAAGCGAGAGGACCATAAAAATCAAATCAGAAACATGTCATCCTTTTGTGTGACCGTTGACTCCCTGCATTTTTTGTCACTTTCAGGCCACCCTAGCTTTTGCGCCTAGCCTAGGACAGTTGCACTTTTTTCTTATGTGTGGGTTGCCAGTCTCAAATATGCAAACAGTAAACCAAACCCCTCCATTATTTCTCCCACTCAGATTCAAACCATTTTGGCATAGCCGGTTGGTACAGTCGACGGGCGCTGAAAGATGGCCTTCTGGTATGCAATCTAATCAATTAGTCAACTTTTCTACTGTTTTCTGCTTTTTTGGTTCTACAAATAGAATTTTGCACCCTAAACCAACATCTGTGTGAGGTCTATAGTACGTAAATCTTACTTAATGCTTTTTGCTCAGAATGTTAAGCATGGCTTCATGTAAGGCTGACGAAAAATTCTAATCATCACTGGTCTCTGAATATCTTTCCGTGATTTTCTCCGAACATCAAAAAAAGCATTAAATAAGATTTACATTCTTCTCCTGGCTCTCTTTCATTTTATTTATCATATTTTATTTGTGAGGCCAAACTTTGGGTGGGAAGCCACAGAATGTGCAGTTGGATAATCAAGGAGGCTGATAACTGTTTACATATCTCTGATATTTAGGTTCACCTAGGAGGGGCATTCCCTACCCATACTTCAATTTGTGTGTCCTACAAGGTAGGCAATGTGAATTCTTGTTATTTTTGATGGGTTTACCGAATCATGTTTGCACATTACATAGGTACCTATTTTTGCTGATAGACATGAAGCGTAATTGGTGCAAGGTAAGGACTTTCCAATGGCATGAACTACGGTTTGTGCAGGATAGATACTTTGCAGCATGAAATCATAATTGGTGCAAGGTAAAGACTTTCCAGTGGCATGAACTATGGTCAGTGCAGGGTACTTAGCAGCGCAGCATGAAATTCGATCAAGGTAAAGACTTTCCAGTGGCATGAACTATAAGTTTGTGCAGGATAGTTACTTTGCAGCCATATGAAATGTGTAATTGGTGCAAGGTAAAGACTTTCCAGTGGCATGAACTATAAGTTTGTGCAGGATAGTTACTTTGCAGCCGTATGAAATGTGTAATTGGTGCAAGGTAAAGACTTTCCAGTGGCATGAACTATAAGTTTGCGCTGGATAGTTACTTTGCAGCCGTATGAAATGTGTAATTGGTGCAAAAGATTAAGACTTTCCAGTGGCATGAACTATAAGTTTGTGCTGGATAGTTACTTTGCAGCCGTATGAAATGTGTAATTGGTGCAAGGTTAAAGACTTTCCATTGGCATGAACTATAAGTTTTGTGCAGGATAGTTATTTGCAGCCGTATGAAATGTGTAATTGGTGCAAGGTAAAGACTTTCCAGTGGCATGAACTATAAGTTTGTGGGGATAGTTACTTTGCAGCCGTATGAAATGTTAATTTGGGGAAGGTAAAGATTTCCAGTGGCATGAACTTATAAGTTTGTGCAGGATATTATTTATAATCGGAAGCACTTTTGTATTCGGCTTACAGAACAAATTTACAAAATTAAAAAATAACAATTGAAACAATGAAGGTATTCGTACAGAGAAACATCGATGAACATGGTGTGCAGGTGGAATTGCGAGAGAATAGAAAATGAAGGAAACACCAGATAAAAACAGTGCAACATAAAACACAACAAACAGGGGCCCCAGTCCCCCCAGGCATGTGGACGCTGCTTCCCCCAGATTTTCCAAGAGTGTTTAAAATGAACGGGAAAAAAAGGGGGCAGGAACGCATTTCCATTATAAGTGCACATAAAGTGGGCGGAGCCCCAGCGGGGGTTCCAAGGGGCAGAGCCCATGGGGGGGTCTAGGGGGCAGAGCCCCCGAGAAGCTGAAGAAAATTTTGAAAATTTCAGTGTTAGATTTGGATAAATTTTGGTGTTCCATAGCAGACAATGCATAATAAATAAAACTTTTGTCTTGCCAAAATCACGTTGAACGGCACGAAAATCTGTCCTATGAATCCCCCCCGGGGGATGTCGATTGTATCTATGTAAATCCTCCCCCCTGAGACCAAGTGGATGCGAACCGTTGTCCCCAACCCCCCCTGATAGTTACTTTGCAGCCGTATGAAATGTGTAATTGGTGCAAGGTAAAGACTTTCCAGTGGCATGAAAACGGTTTGTGCAGGGGGTAATTACTTTGGCAGCAGCACGAAATGTTTGTTGCAAGGAACGAACTCAATGGATGTGCGCAGAAAAGACTTATCGGCAGCATGGATTGTGATCAGAATCCGAATTTCCAAACATTTTATTTTTCAATATCATTTCAGGGCATGGCCTTCACCAATACTTCTCCATTTATGGTACCAACGAGAGGAAAAAAGGTGCGCTTAAGTTTGAATTCCTGTTCTTACTTTCTTGCAATTCATTCAAATAGGCTACTTGGAATTTTTCAATTGCTTCCATTGTTTGCTGGTTTTTATACAGTTAGCCTGTTTGTTAATTCAGTTGTTTTTGGCACTGATCTAGTTTTTTGCAACATCGTCCGGCACTTTTTGTTTTTCATAAAACGTTTTGTTTCGGAGCTTTTCCTGCTGTTTCTTGCGACAATTTCATTTTTTGATGGGTTATTTTGTGGTCTGTTAGGTATCTGTGGTGCGCTGATTTGGTAGAAAATTTGCTGTCCTCTGAGGGAAGGTGTCGCTCACCATTTCCAACAATGTTTGCACAGACAAATTCAACTGATCTAGGCTACCTGCATTTCAACATGCCGAATTTTTTTCACAAATGTCGAATTTTTTCACAATATGCCCAAGAACAACTCGCCACTCATTTACACCTTGAAACTTGTTGTTATGAAACCCAGCAAGGATCAGCTGAAATGCTACCTATATCTGTGATGTGGCTTCTGCTCTTGATATGGAAAATCAAGCTCGGCTCGACAAGCGTCACATGAACCTTTCCATTTGCCCGCTAGCATGCCCACTGATATTTTGGGCCATGCCCACCGATTTTTTTGCCAATGATATTTTATGCTCGCGGATATTTTTATGCCCACTGATATGTGCCCACTAATGCTTTGTTTATCACATGCGTATTTTTTGGTATAGGCATGTTTGGGGACCAATCCGCTATCACTCGCTGCTCCGGCTTCCGATGGTGAAAGCTTTGTTCTGGATATGGCTACAACGGCTGTTGCAGTAGGCAAGGTATTTTCCTCTGGACTTGATTAACTGGTAATCATACGTTTTGTTAACCCTTGAGATGTGTTAGTTTTTGACAGGTTATTTAGCTGCTTAAGCTTGAAGTTGGGCACATTTACCTAACCTGCAGGTAGCCTTTAACTGATTATTCTTCCTTTGGGAACAGGTTTAGTGTACGTCGGCTTTTGAACTTCTTTTTTTCCAAGTCTTTGGCCCTACCAATATGGGTTACTCAAACATGCTGCAGGAAATCACGAGTTCAAAAACGAAGTCTTTGGCTTCTTTGTTTGCCAAAGTGACCTGTTAACCCTTATTTGACCAAGGTGTGGTGCGTCGCACCACCAAAACATAAATTTCCATTTTTTTAAAGATAGCTAGCTTCCAGGAAAAAACCCAGCAAGATATGTTAATTTTTTAGCCATTTAAACGTGCATTGAATGGGACAAAAATTTCCTATACTGGAAATAGGTCAAACCTGGTTGTGGTGCAGTGCACCACCTCTTGGTCAACCATGTAGCTGCAAATTTTGAAAAACCAAGGGGTGGTGCGACGCACCACCACCATAACCAAGGGGTGGGCGACGCACCACCAACAATAACCAAGTGGTGGTGCGATGCACCACCACCATAACCAAGGGGTGGTGCAATGCACCATCACCTTTTACAAGCAGTGGGTGTGATGCGGCTCATTGAGAGGGGGCAAAATCCCATGCATGAAGGGGCCCATGAAAAAATTCAAAGTTTTCGCGTTTTAATTGGGTGCTTATATTTATTACAGCAGATGGCAGCACCCATGGCCATTGCTGTTTTGAGCATTTTTCATAGAGTATTTTTCAATGAACAGTTTGTTGAGAACTCTTCAGGTCGGACACATGGTTTTTTCTCCTCGTGATGAATTTTAGCTTCGCTTCTACGCTAACGACAACAATTTAATGGACTGTTTGAGTTGTGAAGCTCAACTTATTTTTACTTCCTTTTTTTGTTATTCAATTGTTGTGATTTTTTTCACGACAAGCGCCGGGGGTCTGTACCAAGGCTCTATGAAATGCCTGTCGAAGACTGGGCATATACTGGGTAACCTTGCAGATCGGCCGGCTGGGTGGGGGGAAATGCGGGATTCCAACAAATTGGTATCCTGCAAAGTAGGCGAGATGGCATCTCATGCCAAGTTGTCCACTGTGATGTCTTTTTGTGTCTTTGTAGATGTAAAATCTGATATTGCAACATTCATTGGGATTACTAGTTACCTGTTAACAGATTTCTGTTGACCAGTTGACCAGTCGATTCCAAAAGAAACACCCATGGGGAAGCAAAACAAAAAACAAAAGCCAAATCTTGTTTTGTTTTATAATCAAACCATGGGTGGTGTGGATACCATCGATCAGATGGCACGCTGGTATTCTACACATAGAGCCTCAAATCGCTGGCCCATGACAATTCTTTTCACGATGCTGGATATTGCGGCAATTAATCTTTACAATCTATGGTTTCAACAGCGACAAGAAAATCGCCAGAAAGGATTTTTTTGCAGCTTGGCAAGGAATTAATCCGGCCAAGAATTGAAGAACGCGAGCAATCTCCACAAGGTTTAAGTCAAAGTGTAAGGCAGCAATTCCTTGCAACTAGGAAGACCCCTTTGAAAACGGCCCCCAGAGCAGCAATGGAAGCTCAGGTAGTAAAGTTCCCAGAAAAAAAGGCCGTTGCCACACCTGCATAGGAGCTGGGCGTTTCTGGAAAGCATACAAGCAGTTGTCTACCCAAAAGCGATGTGCGACTCTGCAACAAGAACACCGCAACAATCATCTTATTGTTAAAAGAATCTGCAAGAATGCACCGATGGACTGAATCGGTTGACCAAGTGGTGGTGCGATGCACCACCACTTGGTCAACCATGGGGCTTCAGACCCCTTGGTCAAATAAGGGTTAACTGATGGCCAAGATTTGACTCCGTGGAGTTGGGGTCTCCAGCTTTGTGAAGAAATATCTAATGAAACCAGAGTAGGTAACTGGCCTTCCTACTTCAAATATCTTTGGGTAGAGTAATCTGCCCAACTCCTGTTCAATCAAAAGAACATGTCAGATATTGTTCTTTTCGAACTCGAAGGCTGGAGGGTTTAACAGCATCGGTCATTTTTGTGGCTGGAGCCAAAGTAAGTTCATGTGTGTCGTGAAAATCAAATCTGATATGATATCATTCCGTTCAAGCATCCAAGATTGAAGATTGTTGTGTGTGAGGCATATTTCTGTGTATGGCTTTCACACTGGTCTTACAAGGCACAATTGCTTCAATTTATGGGCATCGGGGTATTCTGTTCCAATGTTGACCTTATCCTTGGAGGCATTTAACAACAGTTTCCTAGATCGAATTGA
>JASGXE010012605.1:0-11990 GCA_030068105.1 Sinentomon sp. SZTP_YWyxl
TATTCCACTGGACCCTTCTCTCTGCCGTGCAAAGTTAAATCTCGTGGACATGAAGAACATCCCTGGGTGATCTGAAGAACCTGCACACTCTCCTGACTTTTTTGCAGAGGTATCCTTCGTTGTCTTTCTGTACTCCCAGCAACAAGGAAAATCAAGCAAACCAATGCAATGAAACAGTGCTTTCAAAGACAAAGATTTGCCAAATTTTACAACAAAAAAGACTGCGTACCTTCGCAAATATCGTAGGGGTCATGAGATTTGCAGGTGTCTCTTTAAGCCGTCTTGCCAAATTCTGTGATTCGGAAGCAATGCGGCCACGTTTCCAAAGATCACTGAATGAAAACAAGAGAGAAAGCCAGCAAATACGGGAGATAATGAATCGTTGGTGAGAAATCTAATTCAGTTTTGGATGCAAAAGAGGGGCAATCATTTAATTGCTCCAAAAAGTTCCTGTTCGTTCGAGAAATAAAATAAAATTTAAGCTGGAAGAGGGCATCATCAGAGGTGGGATGTTGGGTTTGTTCATTGTTCATCGGCACACTGAACACCCTACAAAACTCACCACCAGTATCCTCAATGCTCACGACTTTCAATGTGAAGTGCAAACTTCAAGTATCTGTCATAAAGGTTCTGATAAACTTGGCATCTTCTTGGTCAACAAAAAGCAAAGACACATCTATAGCTCCAAAGTTTCATCTTAAGATGATAACAGAGTTACTGGCAGAAAAAGGTTCTTTTTTATGAACAGACCAGAGACCTCATACAGTTGGTGATGAAAATGATCATATTTAACAATGGGTGCAATCTTAATTGTACACTTACTCGTAAGATCAAGATTGGGTGCTCTGAGAGCGAGGGTGGTGTCATTTGGCAACAATAAGCCAATTGTAAGATCAAACCCGCATCTTCATAGCAGGACTGATCTTGAGGTTAAGATAACCAAAGAACATACCCTCTTGTTTGATTTTTGCAACAAACCAGTTAGCTGCACTGACTTAGAGGCTTTGTAATTTTTCGGAGTTTTCAAGTAGTCTAAAAAGCCAGAGATCTCAAGTAGTCTGGTCGCAATAAAAACAGAAGTTTTAACCTTCAAGTAGTAGTGTTAAAAACCAGAGATTTCAACTAGTGAAAAACTGTGCGAAATGTTGTAACTCGCATCTTAAAACCCATTCCACTCATCTTTCCGGAGTATAACAGATGGAAAGATGTAATTTCCATTGCCCTTATGGGACATCCTGCCACATCCTGCATGGGACATCCTGCAGAAAAATAGGGCAGTTTCGGTCTTGAACCAATTGGGCCAAATGAACTGGCTTTATGTCGGGCTTTATGTCTGGACAAGTTGCCAACCAATGGGGTCGGCATTTGGAACTGGCATTTTGGATCTGTGCCTGGATCGGTTTGCCAACTGATTGGATCGATCTGGGTCTGGATTAAGTACCAATTGAATTCCAATGAAAAGAATGGCGTGTCTTTTTTGCAGCCAAACCCCCCCATGTAAAGCATGTTTTCTGATCATTTTTTCTCAAGAATCCAATATTTTCTTCACATTTTTGATGAAACAAAAAGAAAATGTTGATAGAATTATCATTATCTTTTATTTGCAAAGAGTGCCCTCTAACATCACCACTTCATAGGACCTACCCTGGCAAGGGTCATTTCCATTGTGGAGACAGATGCCATCAGGACAGGAGGAGTGCCGGAGCATTGACCTTTGTCAGTGAGAAGATCAGCAAAGATTAGACATCCTATCCGCAGTTCCTGCATACTTATCATTAAGTCATATGTAATTCACACTACGAGTATGAAGGCTGGGAGACATGTAGGCTGAGTGTTGATTTGTGCAGCAAGGATTTTTGCCATACAAGATATCCCCAAAATAGGGTGAGAAAAGAGCAGGAGCATCTTTTAAGATAAAGACTGCTGACTCTTCTGATCAGCACAATTGAAACAGCAAGAAGCCATACCTTTCAACTTCATCTAACAAGCCAAGAGTGAGCTGCTTTTTCTGGTATTTCTCCGATTTCAAATCATGGTAGCACCATGCAGACAGGAAGACTGCTTCAGCTGAGGCTTCTTGGTCGCCACACGAATCGACATCTATGCTCTCAACATCAGTACCACGCAGAGAACTAACTCCAACTGAAATAAAAAAAACTAAACATTGAAATGGTGTTAGCAACAAAATGACTGTTGTTGATAAACATGCCACAAATCAGCACCTTGATAAGTCCAGCAGCGCATACTTCAGTCTGCATGGCTTGCACTGGTTCCATCAGAACACCGAAGTTAAGCAACATTGTTCCAGGACAGTACTTGGATGGGAGACCACCCTTGTACCCCTGGCTGTGCTGATGGGATAGCGCTTAGTGGCCAAGTCCCCCATCTCCTGCGGATGGGACGTTGAATAGGAGATCCCGTGTGCAACATACACTGGACACTGAAAAGAACACCTAGCTCCAGGTCCAAGACAAGCCTGGCAGATTACATAAACATAAAAGCCACTTGGTATCACCTGCCCACACGAATCGATCATGCTACAGGTTGGCTATATTGCAAAACCGTGAATATTAGCCGTTGTGATGGAGACCTTGCTGCCTTTAGCAGTGGGTGTTGCTGCAGTGCAGTTGCACACAGGAGTATTCCTGTATCTTGCCGGGGCCATGGCTGATATCGGAAGTAAATAAAAAAAACATTTAATGGTAAGACCACCTGCCGACAGGTTATCTGTCCACATGACCCATATCTTGTGCGGTGATGAAGTCCAAAGCGATAAAATTCCAGTTAGGTAATGCAGTAGCTTGCAAATGAATTGTGCTACACCCCAACAACAGGCCTCACCTCAGTGTTGACAATCAATATAGCTGTGACATATCGACATAATGCTTCAAGGTTTGAGCTTTTTAACATGTAAGTGAATTTCACACCACCATTCTAGTAACAGAGACAAAATGCTTCAAGGTTTGAGCTTTTTAACACGCAAATGAATTTCACACCACTATTCCAGTAACAGAAACGAAATTAACTTTGCGCTGTGGTAATCCTTTCTCACAAGTGAACGCATAGCTGCAATTTCCGCCTTTTCCTAAGTTAGGGCTAAGGTTAGCTGCAGGTAAATGCTAACTTCCGTATATCTTAACTGATCTTATGTCCGGTTGCACCCTTATGCCCAGTTGTACCAACAATGATCCAGCTTTAGTGAGTTTGATCCCAGATCAAACTGTTATTCTGGATCAAGCAATGTTAAAACCTTATGCTTGATCGCCGATCGGTGTTTGATGCGAGATCAAAGCTTGATTCTTGATGGTGCAACTGGGCAGAAGTCTCAAAAACGTTTCTGGAAAGATATTCCACTCTGCATCAATATCTTTCTGGTTGACAGCCCATTTTTAAATTTAACCAAAAATTGATGTAGGATACCTGCCTATTTCAGTCGTATATTTTCAGTCAAAACAGCAGCACTTTTTCAGTATAAGACAGGATGTAAATTTTCACCTTTTCAATTGGGAATACTGAAAAATGCAATTGAAAGGTCGAAAATGTCTTGAATCGAAAGCGGCTAAAATATGCCTCGAATTTTGTGGATATATCAATTAAATTTCCATTAAAATGTCAATGAGAAATGATGCTGTCGTGCGAAATATGCAGTGAGGATCGTGACTGCTCGATAACCAATGAAGAACGGTAATTATCAACATCAGGACAAGTTTAATTTGTGAAATCAAAAGTGAAGCCCAAAAATCATTTTCCATTTTCCCTCAAATTTCTGACCTCAGTTCCCCTGAACATTCATTTTTTGCAATATACCTGCCAATCCTTTCCGAATAAGTTCTTTCTTTTCGTCTAGCTCCTCAAGCTCGTTGAAGCCGACATCCGGACTGCCAAGACCAACCACAGCCAGAATTGTGTCCTGCTCTAATCCGTAGAATATCCGCGACTTGCCTTTCTTCAACGGCTGGCCTGAGCTAATTGAACGGAAGATAAGTGACAAATGTTAACATGCATCGAAACACCCAAACAAATTATAAAAAAAAAGAACGGTAACCTTCCAGAAAAGGAAATGTTGTGTCTTTTTCAAGATCAAAAAATTTCAACTGCCATTGCCACATGCACCATTTGGTTGCAAATGTTCACAATCTGAAACATTTCAGATTCATTTTACACCGATTGCAGGGAAAAATGAACCATTTGTTTCTGAAAAATCCAACAATTTGACTAATTTGGTTGGAAGATGTTGAGTTATTCTCGTGACTCATAAGATTGACATAAATGAATAAAATTTTCATCTGCAAAACACAAGACAATAACCAGACAAAAACAGCATTGAGAGCACAAAGAGGAGGCGCTCAAGCAAAAAGAGCAGGCTCTTAGGAGGAATTAAAAACAGAGGCTCTTAAAAAGAGAATCAAGCACAAAGAGGAGGCCCTCAAGCATTTGCTGCAGAAATGCAAACTGAATAACTGAACCGAATCCCAAAAATTATTTTAGAGCCAAACTGAATAACTGAACCGAATCCCAAAAATTATTTTAGAGCAACTAGTTGGAAAAGCTTTCATTCCTGTTGTCTGGAAATTTACCCAAGGGAAATAATAAAATTTACAATCGTAAGGCGACAAGTTGACCAAAATTGACATAAATGCTCGGTCCTAACTTTATTGTGGCAAGATCCTATGTGCTGCATTTCTCATTGTTCAGTCCCACCTTCAACAATTTTACACCAAATCTTCTTCTCCCAGAAATGTGCTGGAGTGAGGTAATCAAAGTCAAAGTTTGGCAAAAGTTCTTGTGTCTCCGTTCTATTTTTGAAGGAGCTTCTTGCTCCGCAAGTCTAACACAACAAACACTGAACACGATTAGCAGCAATGCTCTTCTTGCCAGGCCATCTCCGACCAGATTACAGGATTGCAAAAGGCAAGTATCAGCTAAGATAAGGATCGCCTGCTCCGGACCGATTAGCTCTTTTTCATATGCGAAAAATCAGGTTGTTGGTCATGTCACGACGAAATCGATCCAGACATTTTGTTAATTTTCTGAATTTGTTGCATTAATTGTGGCACATTCTTTGTACACACCAACAGAAATCAAGATGATTCCACCCACCGAGATTCAGCACAAAAGTATGTATCCAATGGATATATGCATCCATACGTGTGTCCTTCCATTGGACACATGAGGATGTCAGACAAAACCAAAGAGTGGGATATTTACGCATTTAACAGCTCGCTATCGAAGGCTCGCTCACTATTATAGCTCAATACACGGGCAGAACGGGAAACATAGTTGACTAAAGAACACATCCCGTTTGTAAATGTTAAAAGATGCGAATATTTTGCCCCCGTAAACGTGGAACTTTATCAATCACAATATCAAACGGATGAAATAGATCACTGCTTTTTGTTCCCTCCTTTTTTCACCCCTTCCTCTCCTGCTCCCAACATATGAATTTGGCCTGGGACTCCGCAGAATTATTGAGCTTGGATCCGACATAACAACCAGCTACCCCGCCCTACCCCCGCAACCAAACAAACACCCAAAACACCAACAACCCCACGCCCAGCAACTTCATCAAACCCAGGCCCACACCAAACCAACCGATGTGGCACATCCTCAGTCTGGGTCCATTTGTTGGATTAGCGTCCTATTTGTCTTGTTTTGTCCACTATGTCTAAAAGCTCACTGTATGCTGATGTCATATGCGTTTCGGCCTCAACAAATAATCTTGTCTGAAAATGTGACAAAATCTATTTTTAAAAAATATCTAATTTTAGGCTGACCTTTTCAAAATATCAGTCAATCTTCCAGACAACTTTTCGTCATATTTTCGACCTGTTTGTGTAAAATTTGGTTTCTCATCGGATTTGCTGTCATACACACCAATGATCTTACCCTGTAGAAAGTGGGGAGAATTTGGAGAAAAGAATGAAGTTTCATTAACAGCGTCAATCAGTCCAGAATAAGCTCAAATTACTGATAATTTAGTTTTGGATAGTCGGAAAACAAGCAACACTCCCACGAGTATCTGACAACATGATAACATGTCATTTCTTGCATGGAGAACAGCAAAAACGTTGCGTAATTCACAACTACAATAGAGTCCATGCTCTTGCATCACCCGATGATGAGATATTGTTACCTGAGCAAAATGAAGCACAACATCCAGGCAAATTAGAAAATTTCTCGTTCCATGATGCATTGAAATCACGGAAATAATCAAATTAAAATTGTCAACACAAGTTGGGTGAGAGTTTGACCTCTCCACGATGAGCAGTCCAGCAGCGTAGGCAGAGGCAGATGAGGACAGGAGAGGCTTTGAACAATATCAGCATGGTGAGCGAATGGGAATCTGTTTGAGCTCGATGTGGATTTTGTCCTTTTCTGATTTCTGCTGTTGGCCAGGAAGCATCTTCTCTGCCTTCGCTCTCGACGAGCCTGGATCCTCACCATGGCTGTAAACCTGATTCATTGAATTTCATAAATTTGCCCCACTATTTCAATCTGTAAGGCCTCACCTTTAATCACCTTTTCAAATAACTGTAAATAGTGGGATGGGTGCATGATGCGTCCGAAATGTTGTCTTGATTTGCCGGTATGGGGATAAATCGTCAAAACAAACTGGTCAGGGTGATACAAGTACCTCAATGCAAATCACCCTGTTGCAATGGAGAAGCAAAGATCATTAGTTGAATTCTTTTCAACAATTATTCTCAAACAATCTCACCTTCATCGTTGTAACAGATCTCAATGTGAAACAACGTAAACTGCCAAAATCAGTAGCAAACTGAGCTGGAATAAGTGCTCTTCTAAACATGCATGTGAAAAAATGTTCCCTGAAATTGAAATGCGAAAAGCTTATATGAGACACAAAAAAAAAACAAAAATACAAAAGATTCATTGGAACAAATAAGAGCACTTGCACCCATGGAGCACACCCAATTCCATTGACTGGTTAAGCAGACTTTTTTCAGGTGCCAAATTCCACATGATGTGACATCCTCTCAAAAGGAGGATCACGAATGGATAACATTGAAACATTGAGGTGTGAGACAATTTCACCAGAAAGTGCCCTTTTTTAATGTGGATAAAAGCCAACCGCTTTCTGACAAACTACAACATTTTAACGGGCTTCAAAAGAACTCCTCTGGCTTGCCGGAAGCGCAAGCCATTGCATTCAGCATGTGACAGAAGCCATATGATATGACATTGTAAAAGGATTCCCCATAAGATTTCCTTCCATAACATCTCTTTATTTGGAATGCAGCTCTTATGGGCTACAATGTTTTTTAATCGAGCAATCGGGCTGGGGTTTCCCCCTGCCTCCAAAGTGGTTCAAATGCGACCGAGCAATGCTGGTTTTACAAATAAACAAAAACTGCTACTTCCGATGCTTATAAACATTCAACTTCGGTTGCGTGGGGCAACCAGAGGGCATTGCTTCTCTTAAGAGAATACTCGAGTCCCTTGCTGACTTCGGCAAAGCATGAATTGAAGACCTTCAGAAGGTGCGCACCTTCTGAAGAATCATGATTCTTCCATTTGACCTTTCATCACATTTGATGCTGTCTGGAAGTGCAACGACCCAAGATATTTTTGCAGACCTTTGGTCAGCCTAAGGATTGCTTCATAAAGGGCGGTAACGGGAAAACTTGGTATATACTTCTTAAAAAGTGTTGGGTTTGTTTGTGACAACATCATGGATCACGGTTATTCAGATCGAAACAGGTCCAAATTTGACATCTGGCCAACAGTAAGAATTAGCCATTTCCAAAGGTCTGAAATCACTACTTGTGTGTGTCAACATGTTTGCGCTGCTGATCACATAAGCAAAGTCAAACGACAACAAAAACATTGTGAGATAAGAATGGTGCCCATAAAAAGATGTTTCATTATGGCACCCATGAAATTCTCTTCCAGGACATAAAAATTCCCAGAATCTTTTTGACAAACAAGCTGGGGAAAATGTGAAATTGCAGTTTGATCTCAGAAATCGAGGCTTCAAACGTCTTTGGGCAGATCACTGTACTTCAGTAATGAATTCTTGAGGTGTCTGGTAGTGTAACCTCCAGTGTTAAACTAGAATGGGAGCGACAGGCGATCACCTTCCCAGCACGTCTTTTTGTCTGCACCTGTCATTGGTGGTGAGTCGGAACACCGTCTTCTAAATTCGGAACTCGGAATTGGAACAAACTCGGAATGGAATTTTTCCAAATTCTGAAAATTCGGAATTCCAAAAAAGTCGGAATTTTCCAAATGTTTCGGAATTCCAAAAAATCGGAATCATGCCGAAACTTCTGGAAGAATGAAATCATGGAATTTTCCAAGTTTTCGAACTCCACAAGGGTGGAATTGTTACAAAAAGAGTATTTTTCCAGGATCTACATTTTATGAAAGGTAAGATGGGTCTTTTGACATCATCACAATGCAAAAATACGCAGGAACAGCCAATCGCGGTTCTGATTTCAGCATTACGTAATTCCGATTCCGATAGAACTTCAGATTCCAATGAAATTCCGATTCCGAAAGTTCCTATTTCGTTCCAATCTTGCGAAGTTCCGATCCGATTTCAAATTTTGAATTCCGCTCAGCCCGACGTGGCAAAAAATCCACAAAATCCACGCAGGAGTGATAAAATGTCTCTGTACCATTTTAACCTCTCTAGCGGAAGCACCATCTGACATGGTATTGGAAGTGCGTTTAAAGCAGCCTCTGTAAATTATCAAGATATGACCATGCCACATGAACGAATGGTTGTGAAAAAATGTCACGAATAAACATAAATAAAGGCATCTGGACCGAAAAGCAGGTCCAATTGCAGTGAAATTGATATTCATCTGTTTTGATATTTATTTTTCCAACCACCAAAAGCGAACCACATTATTCTCTGCGTGCTCATTCCCAATCCGTCTGCAGAGAAGACTTTCAAATCTCTCTGCAGAGCAAACTATGATTATCATTGACCTGCCTCACCTCTCACAGTGAAACCAACTCAGCCACTGCCCGTGTCATTGGTGTAAAACCAGAGGCAAAAGCTGACCACCAGCAAAGAGCCATCAGGAAAAAGAACAGATGCCCCATCGCTGCGCCATCTCTTTCCCACGCACCCCACACTCTGAAAGAAGCGTGCAAAACAAGACATTGAGCGGCAGCATCCATGCATCAAGCAGATCAGGTTAGAATTATTGACGGCTCTTTGTTGGAGGTGGTTGAAGGAGATTTATTGGATGGCACCGAATTTAATTGATAAATGTTTCGTTGGATGGCAACAAATGCATACCCGGAAACAATCTGTTCATTCTAGGAACACATCCATATCTGTCTGTGCAATAGACAGATATGTTCCTGGTGTGTTCGTAGCACGTTCCTGATAGTAAGACAGTGTGAGAGCATGACGTGGCCAGAAAAAGCAATTCAAAAATGTGATTAAAAATGAAAAACACGGTAAAAACGAAATGTCAGAAACTCCCAGACAAGAACAAAATACACCAGTCGCAACTATTTCAAAATCCCCAACAAATATCCAGGATGGTTTATCAGTTTTGTCAATGGTATATGTTGAAAAGTCTTTTTTCTCGTGCATTTTCATGAATGTCTCCATGACATTTCTTCAAAACACTCTACTCCGTCTTCAATGCCGCAGCACACTTCTTGAAAGATTCCTGGTGGGTTGATAAGAGGAAAGTCCTTGAGTTCAGAAATTGATGGACATTGCAAGATTCTGAAAGAGTGTGAAAGGCTTACCGGCAATCTATTTCTTGAGCCAGGGTAACAGAGAGAATAGTTGCCAAGTACCAAATCCGTTAAGGATTCTCTGGTATTGATTATTTATTTATTTCTGCTCCTCTGATTGAGTCATAACCTGTGACATCTTGTGGTGTGGTGCATTGGTGCGGCATTTCCACTTTTCCTTAACAAAACCCATGGTTTTCAGTAGAGAAAAAACGCCACATGAAATCAAGCTGTGAAAACTGCAAGTTTTAGCCATTCGATATAAAAATTAGACTTGAAACTCCAGAAGAATAACTTGGAAATGTACTCGAGAGAGATTTAACTTCTGGGCATGGAAACAGAACAAACGGCCGAAAATTCAAAAAAACTGCCCTTTGCACAACTATGTATACCATCCAAAAAGAATAATTTGAAAAAATTGGTGGAGCCATATTTCACCAATCACAATGCCACCACTTCTCTCATGAGCTTGAACAACACAACTCACTGGCAGGCAACAGATGGTTTGGGCAAGCACCATCCACATTAGTTTAGAAGGTGGTTCACTGGGTGTACCACTGAAAAGTTTTCAACTAAATGCAGCCTTAAAATCTGAAGACCTGATGAATTATGGAGAATTCCGACATCTGCATGTGTCGGGAACTGGATTTTCTACCACAATTTTGTCAGTCAACAATCTTGCTTGAACAGCAGATATGTGAAGACAAAAATAACAAAGATTAGTGGGTAAACAGTTAATATATTTTTTAAACAGGAGTTAGTTGCCTTACCTTTTGATATGATGCAGGACTACTGATTCAGAAAGGAAAAAAGATACGATCAAAAGCAACCTCAGGAAACCATCACAGGCAGTTTTTGATCACGTTAGGCAGGCAATCTCATAAAATATTTTGGCAATTCAGACCAAGACGGCAATTTGCTCACACTGAGATGAAGACACAGTGACTGAGTGACTCGTAAAGTCACCATTCGAAATTGATTGTTGAACAACACCACTGGAAATTGTTAAAGTATCAACTTCAAAATTTGTAACTTGAAACAGAGCAAAGATCAGAATGATTCTGATTTTCAATGGTGAATCAATCTTGCAGCCAGCCATGGTGATTCCAACCACTTTTTGACCCAAATGGTTCGTTAGGTGCACCTGGAGACGTCACGTCTCCCTCTGCTTGGGGTGCCCAAGAACCCTTTTTCTGATTATTGGCCAATGGTGTGGTCAAGCCAAGCAAATGATATCAGGCCTTTGGAAAGTAGTCTTCCTTTTGGCTGGATGTCAAAGTTTAGCCTGTTTTCAACCATAAGCGCCAGGATCCCAGATGTTCCAAACCTGTTATTTCTCATCCCTCCCCAGGACCATTTCTTGGAGGGTCTTTCTGGGGAGACAGCCTGAAACGGCTTTCTGGACCTCCCTCCAGTCTCCACCCATGAAAGTTGCTGATGCCCTCAGTCAACTTAACTTTTGATGTCAAGCCAAGGGGAAGAGCATCTTCCAAAGGTCTTCCACATCCTTCGCTTGGCTACATCATTGGCCAATAATCAGAAAAGGGGTTCTTGGTAATCCTATGCAGAGGGAGACGTGACGTCCCCAGGTGCATCAAAAGAGCCATTTGAAGAAGTCAAAAGACGTCGGAATCACCATGGCTGGCTTCAAAAATCCTGACTGAGGTCAATGGATGGAGTTAGTCCAGAGAGCCATTTCAACCTGTCTCCGCAGAGAGACCTCTGAAGGGTCCTGGGGACTGAGACACCGCTGGCCTGAAACAACATCTTGGATCCTGACGTCCAGCCAAAAGGAAGACTTCCTTCCAAAGGTAAGAGATTCTAATATTGATTTGAGTACTCTCCTGAATTCTTATGAAAATGGATAGACAAACATGGCTTTCTTGACTCACCTCAAGTTATCCAATCCAATCCAAAGAAAATTCATCTAATTAAAAGCCACCTCCAAGGGAAATTGCATGGGTTGAAAATTAACTAATTGGGGCCCTAGGGGAGTTCCATGGGGGATTTACCATGGAGTGAATTTATTTGGAGGTTTCTCCTAAAAAGGGCAAAATTCAGCCTGAAAGAGCAAATGGAAGGGAAATGCGATAAAAAAACGGTTCTTGATGTCAGGGTTAATGATCAATTTTGGAAACAATTTTGAGAATTACATAACATTGGGCAGATGGAACAGATTTTGCAAAAAGCAGGCAAACCCCTCTCCACTTGGTCTTTTTCATCATTGGCATCGGCCGTGAGAAGCCCTACTCAACAAATCGGCGAGA
>JASGXE010012606.1:0-14275 GCA_030068105.1 Sinentomon sp. SZTP_YWyxl
CGAAACATATGCATATGCAGCAAAATGCCATGAATATGAAAATATCTCTGAAATTAGTTAGGCGTAAACTTCAAAAAATGTCAACTGAACATTCTCTCGAGGTGTGTTGCATATCTCAGAAATCTGTTTGGCGCAAACTTTAAAAAATGTCAACTGAACATTTTTGGTAGAAATGAGCCTATGTAGGTATAACCTCGCCCATGCGGAGTGCGAAACAAGTGTCCTCCAGTCGCTTGCGAACTGTCTACTCGTAGCGAAGCGTTGACACCTGCTAATCCACTGCGATCAGCTTCGCATGTGTCGCATGAGTGAGTGGGAGAACATCGGATCATTTTCAGTCAAGGCGACAACGTGCAAACCCGGCTCACCAACATCGAGTTTTTTTTCCTTGAAGAAGGGACGACTTTCTGCGCAGTTTTTGGGTCTGATTTTGATTTTGCTCTTTGGATGTGCAACTGAAATGCGGTCTTGTATGATAACCGCAGAAAAAAAAGCAAAATCGTAAACGACATAAATTCTGTTGGTGATTTGTGTGAATTAGACTAAATTAAGAATAAAAAAAAATGACCGACCGCAATTAATGCTGTTGTGAAGATTGGACCCTGCAATTATTTAATTTGCGATTTGTGCACATGGTCTTTCGGTATATACCTGTTCCTCAGGCTGATCTGGCTGATCAGCACTTTCTGCAGGCACCAATAACTAGTAGAGTGCTCTCCATTTGCCTCCCAAAACGGGTAACCTAATATAGCGTCTGGTCACAAGTTTCATAGAACACATGTAAAATGGAGACTTTGCAAAAAATCAAAATTGAAAACTCAACAACTTAAAATCTCAACTTATAAAAGATGCTCTTTAGAACTGTGGTCAAAATCTGTCACCTCGCCTGAAAAAAGAGTAAAAAGGAAGAAAAATGTTTAGCTTGTTCGGTGATGGGTGTATATAGGTGTTCCTGTACCAATTTCAATTGACTCTTGTCATGCGGCATATCTACGTGAATACTCGTTATATGCAATCTGCTGTATTTTAGTTTTTGTTTTTCATGCCAAGTTAGAAAAGATAGTTGCTGGACCATCATGATAAAATTAAATCTCGTGAGGATGAGTATCACGCTCTCCATGCCATGCAGCATTCATTGTTCAAATAATTTGCTTCTCAGATGCGATGCTGCAGACACTGCTGCAGCAGCAGGCGAAAAATTAATTACCTACGGCATTAATTAACTAATTAATTAATTAATCCAATAGGTACCTATCTAATTAGGAAATTACGCTCATCAAAGATGAGCAGTATACTTATACCTATTGTGTTTACGACAAATTAAATGAACGCATTTCGGTAATTAGGTGCCCAGGTACTTTGCGAATATGCCTACACCTACCGCCAAAAGTCTTCGTTCGTATACAGTCTTTCCCAAAAGTCACTTGACAACCGCAGAAAAGCGCATTGCAGTTTTGAAGCAACTCTGGAAGCTTGGAGTGGAATTTGTTCAAATTCGAATTGACAACTCCCTCCAGCAGCAGGCACCCTGCCCAATCTGAACCTGAAATCTGTAGAAATATCCCCACAAGAGAAGATTGAAAACTATAGCAAATGTCAGGGGTTGTCAGGTGACTTTTGGGAAACCCTGTATAGGAGCTCGGTTTTAACTCTGGCGGCATTAAGAATCCCAGAAAACATGCGTCGCAAAACACATGACATTCCTGTAATGCCTTAAACTATGAGAAACTCAATTGTTTTTATTGGCCGGTAAGTTATAGCGAAGCTGTTGGAAACTCCCCTATGCATGTACGAAGACTTTTGGATGACTCTGTATATGCGCTCAACGACCAATGAATAACGCAGCATCGTACCTACAGATATCAGCATCTGTATACTATCAGATATAACAGGGCAATACGTATACGGATAATGTATAGGCATGTCCAAAAGGTCTCTCGCAAGTGTTATTCTCCTGACAGACAAAAGCGATAAATAGCCTAAAATGTATAGGTGGATAAATTCTCACTTTTTCAGTTTAAAAATTCAATTTAGTGCAATTCAATTCAATTGGGCTATAATCCTTCCGCTGTTTGACCATGGTTTTAAAGACAGTGACAGAGCCAAATTTTTTGTTTTTGTTTTTTACGAGTATTGCCTCGACGTTGTTTATCAGCGTCCAAAGTAACCTGGAAGGGTTTAGCTCACGCACATAAAAAACTTCGTGCCTTAAATGTTATGTTGAACGCCGCAGCTGAAAAAGTTAAACTTGACAACATCCAAAAATCTGACTTTGCGTCACTCACTTGTGCATGGAATTTTCTTTGCATGCATGGGAGTGAAAATTTTCAAATTCTGCACGACACAAAAAATGGCTGCACAACACTTCAGGGGGAAAACACTTGCGAGAAAAGTAAAATCTGAGATATTTTGTCGCACTGGTCTTTAGTCTTTCGGTCGTATGCACCAAAGCCACTAACCCTAGCACTAACCCTTGAAAAATGTCAATTCCATGTTCAGATGCACCTTTCTCACGTTGAAAAATGGATGCTGTTGTGCGTAGAAATCAAATTTTCCAACATATTTTTACACAAAAAATTTTATGAATATAATTCTGTTGAACATTTGATTTCTATGCACACAGTAGGTATTCATTTTCCATCGTTGATAAAGGTGCATTAGGACACGGAATTGACTTTTTTCAAGCTTAGGGTTAGTTAGTTTCTCGGTTCCGCAGAACAGATTAGATTTCTTTTGTTCTCCATTCGCTTTCTGACGCAGCATTGACCCTGCAGTGCTCTTCGCTTTGACGTTGAAGACCTGGATTTTGTCTGTCTGCTCTGCAGGGTCGACTTGACCGTCGACGAATCACTCTTCGTTCCAATCAGGACTGGGCTGGGTCAATTTGAAGGTCTCTTGCTTCGAGAATGACACCCACGAGAATGTCCCATAATATCACGCGATCAATTTGTGGGTCATGAAATCTCCGACCTTCCTTTCGACTTTCTGCCCCTTCAAACTTCAAAGTGCAAGGCCTCTGCCAATGTGTATTTGTCCTTTCCCCAGGCACGGCAATCCTTTGGCAGACGTAAAGCCTGTCCCAGCCGCCTCTACACAGAAAACCAAATTCGTGTGGATTAATGCAAAAACACGTCGAATTCGTGCTCCAAATCTCGACACTTTCTTGGTCGAAACCGCCCAATCTCGAGATTCACATATGGGGCCAGTGAAGAAATGAACGAAAGTATGGCAACAAAAGAACTCCTTCCACGAAAGAAAACGAATCCAAAATTCCATTTTGTCCAGGTGGTCAGGGTGGTCATGGTGGTCAAGTGGTCAAGGCGGTGGGAATTGCCAAAGTTTCAATGCGCAGATTTCGGCTGCAGAGTTCCCCTGTTTCAGGATGCAACCGAGAGAGCAGAGGCGATAGATACCTATTTTACCCACTTGCAAACCACTTGCCAGTATGGAGGGTACGAGAGAGGAATATGGCGAGATATGGATTTGGATTGGATAGCTGGTTATTGGCTGTGTGCCCTGCCTTTCTACAGACAGTGCCATCCTGTAACGAACCTCCACCTGCAGTTGAATCACAGTGAGGCAGAATTCGAAGTTTTTCCTGACTGCTTTCTGGACCTATGAGGTATCCACTGTTGAAGTTGGTCGTGCATGATTGATTGAGCGTGCAAAAAAATCAATCAGACAGAGGTGCTTCATGCATCTTACCAACAGCCGTTCAATCAAAGAGTCAGAGACAGCAGACCATGGCCCTCCCCATCCCTCCCCCATGAGCTGCATTGGACTCAGCGATTGGCATGGCCCATGCGCACGTGTTGTTGAATATGGCCATTTCACACGCAGGTGCCTCTGCCTGCTTGCTTGGCCTGGGAACAACGGGCTCTTCTTTTTCTTTCTCCTGAGATGCCGGTAGCCGGTCTGTTGGTGAAAGAAAGAAGGGGTTAGAGGGTGGAGGGTGGAGGGTGGAAGGTGGGGGTGTTAAATGCCCATTTCATTGTCTGTCCGGCACGGACAGACAATGAAACTGCAACTGAGGCGATCGAATTTCCAATGAAAATAATTACCTATTTCTGTTTCAAGTATTGAATTTTTTTCAATTTCTGATTTCAATCGATTCGATTCGACACCTTTTGCAGCTTTTTCCGTCTTCCCTTCCCTTCCCTCTCTTCACAGTCAGTCAGACCAGAGTCAGTTCTTCATGGTCTGTTTGATTTGCGTTCTGTTTTTGATTTGTTGTTTGGCTCGTCGTGGTTTTGATTATTTGATTCGTGCCGTTTTATAGTCAGACAGGCTCGAATCTCCACGGTTCCGGATGTGATCTGCCCCATTTCGAGGATTTTCTGGGCTTCATCATGTGGTTGGGTGGGTGGCCAGTGGACCCTGGATGGGTGATGGGTCTTCGATCGCCTTTCTCTCAGACGGGCCCATTTTTCTGCTCCATTCGTTTCATTATTACTCTTTTTTGGGGGGACCTGGGACCTCTCCCAGCTCCCCCACTGTCCCTCTTCACACACACACAGCAATCGCGTTCCATTCCATTTGTGTTTCGTGATCTGTGCTTTCTGATATTTCTGCCGCTTCTTTCTGTTGTTTTTGTGTTGAAGAACTGGACTGAATTGAATTGAATTGGTCTTCTTGAATTGGTTTAAAAATTAATTTTCTCTTTTGCTTTTTCCATCTGCTGTTTCACGCTTGGTCGTCTGTTCTGTTCGTTGTTTTGTTGGTTCTGTTCTGCTTCTAAACTAAACGATGCTCTGAGTCGTCTTCTTTTTATTCTTTTTTACCATTGCTGCTGTGAGTGGAATGGGCCACGCGCGGGGGTCGTCGGCAGTGGGTAGGGTGCGTGGTGTGGTTGCGTACCAGTGGGTGCGGGATGGGGGTGGCTCACAAGTCAGCTCAGTGTGGCTGTGGAAGGTGTCGATCCAACAACGAACAATGCTTTGATTCACAATGACAAAAGAAAGAAAAAAGAAATGAAAAAAGCAATTTTTTAATTTTCGGCTTCGGCTTTTACAGGTGATGGAGGGGAGGGAGTCTGGAAAGGAGGGGGTCAGATTTCAATGAAATGGAGAAAGAATCTCTGCTTGGCGAGCGAGAACGAGCAGGTGCCAAAGTTTTTGTTATCTCAGATTAAACCCACCGGCGGCTGTTTGCCAGCCGTGCAGGATTGCACGCCAATCCCTGCGATGGCGACCCCGCCCCCCCAGATCACCTATCCCCCCTATTTTCAACAAAGACTCCGACACTGGCAGACCAACATGCCACTCTATTTTATAATGAGATATGCTCGATTCGATGCTCCACAAGCTCTTTTTATTTTGCTATGGGGCGGCCCACCACCGCCACTGGGCAATGCAATGCAGTTGATGATCCAGCTAACTAATCAAAAGGTGAAAAAGGAGAAAAAAGAATAATAGGCGAGCAGTCAGAAATATAAAAATAGCCGTCGGGTCTCCGCATGGCGAGAATTCTCCCACAGGTTGCATCCCACGATGCTCTGAATTGAATGCAATCGGCCGATTCCATTCCATTCCATTCCATTCCATTCTCCATCTCCATGTTCCAATCCAAACCAAACCATTCCGACAGACAGCGCACAGACCAAACAAACTCCTCAGGTATGTCCATTGTACCTGCGATCCAGTTGAGTTGATACCAAACAACAATAACAAAAGAAAAAAAAGAAAAACAACTCAACAACTCTCAGAGGCATCGAATTGAACAAACTGCTGTGACGAGCAGACAATGCGAATAGAAGAACGAGTAGGTAATAGATTGTTTTATTTTTTAAATAAACGCATTGTTCGATTTTCGCTTTTGGCTTTAACGCGGGAATGAGAGAAAGAGAGAGAGGCTCAGGCATCTTCACTCTGAATTGTTGGGAAAGGCAGGCTGGTTTGGTTATCGAGGGCCACCTCCCGGCTCCTGGGTTGGGTGGGTCTGCTGAGATGATTTTTGGCATTTTGAACATCTGATTTTTGTTGGGTTAGGACAGAGGTGGCCGGCGTGCGACTCTTGCAGCATCAAGCAAAGAATCTCCCTCCTTGAGTTGTGAGAAATCTGAAATCAAACGGACCGGCAAAATTTTGGCACCCATAAAAACCTGAACAAATAATGCAGAAATTTAACAGTTTTCCTGAGAGACGCTAAAATGGACCAGGAGAAGAGCGGCAAACTGCACGCAGAAGCAGAAAAAGAAAAAGGAAATATAAACAGGTTCGCAAAGGGTGTCTCACTCAATGAACTTGATTTTGCATCTTGCAACAATAAGGCATGGATTTTGTGCTTGTGTGTTTAATCTGCCACTGTAGGGTCTACATGCGCATTGCGCTCAGAACACAGTATGTATGTATGCCTACCTACTTGTCTGATTTTCATCATTGTTACGAATATTGAGACGCTCTCTGTGACATCTCAAACAGACGTTTTGAACAGACATTAATTTAAAGGCACCTAAAGCACTGACCAACAGACCACACTCATGGTTCATCGGCAATGGCCTCTCCAAGCAAATTTGTTGGTCGAAATCTCTGATCATTTATCTGTAGGTACCCATGCATACATTCTTAATTCATTGGCGATACAATTTGATCTCGTTTTGTATCGCAGAGGCTTTTGATCGTACAAAGTCATCGACACGTCTTATAGAAGCGTGGCAAAGTCCAGGAATAAGGAGGTTTTCTCCTTGTCCCTGCTGAAATCCTTGACATTTGTGCACAAATCTTTTGTCGTTTTGCGTCTTAAATCTGCTGAAATCTTTACAAATCAAAAGTCAGTTTTTTTTTCTCGAAGCCACTGCTCGAAGTGTATAGAGCTTTGGTGATTTTGGAAGCAAAGGCTTCCCAATCTTTTGCAGCCTTGCAGGTCTTTGAAAACAACCATCTTCGAAATGATTTTTGGCAATTTTCAGAACCATTACCCAAAAATATAATGTGGAGAAAGAGCCGCAAATTGAACATTCTGCTGTGATGTGTGTTGCGATGATTTGATAATTTTCAGGGGCAAATTCCGAACAGACAGAATTTGGCAATTTTCAGAACCACATACTATCAGATCAGATCAGATTCATTTTTTGCTGTTCCAACACGAGATGCCTTCTTGTTCGCTCGAAGTTTAGACAAAATACAAATTGATTTCGGCGGAGGTTAGAGACAACAGTTTTCTCTGTTTGATCCGGAGCTCTGCTGAGCTGCGTTCGACACATGAGTAGTTGAGTAACATTCCGGATGCGGTTTCACAAACCCTGCCGCGACTTTACATGTGCAAGTATGCTCGATTGGGGCCCTGTTTTCGCAAGAAAGAAAAATATTTTTTTCTTGCCCAAAGCTATCTGAACCTGACCTTACCCTGTCCCCTCTCGGAAAACACAATCGCGGTGGGGGCCCCGGTGGGGGCCCCGGCCTGCCATCTAAACTCGCGGCAGGGTTTGTAAGCTGGCTTCCCGGATTGTGACGATAGATCGAGGAGCGACACGTGGATTAAAGAATAACCACTCACTCACTTATGATAACGCAATGGTCCGATTCTTCAGACGTAACTTGACTGAGACTGGACTTAAGTCATTGAAGTTTTCTTGATTGCTGATATTGCACACATGGAAGCCATAGAATGATGCCTTGCCAAAAATCAACAAAACAGCAATGACTCAAGTCCAGTCTCTGCCAATACACGTCTTAAGAATCGGACCATTGTCTGCTCAGATCATTTAGATCTTCCGTTCCGTCCGATCATGTGGCACCAAAAGAAGGGAAGTTGTCATTGCGCGAAAGCCGCTCTCAACACCCGATATCGTTCACTGGCATACTATCGTCGTTCACCATTTAATCGATTATTTATTTCATTTACTCAGTATTTCATGACAAGCTCTCAGGCAATTGATCTATGAGAGCAATCATTATCAGGCACATCCAATCTCGTATTTTGACCAAGTGCTTGTTCCTCGGGGACCCGGCCCCATGCACAACGTGTCAGCGACGGAACGCAAGCCATTGAGTGAGTTTGTCAGCGGAAGTGGACAGAAAAAGAGGTCCTAAACATCCGATCCCAGTGATTGGTCAGTGGTCTTCATGCATTCTCTGATTGTGACTGCTCACGGCCTAGTTTCCGAGTGTCTATCTAGAATATCAGTTCACTTGATTGGACTGCGCGTTGTCAGGTAGGCACCAAATCCTGTTTCAACAACACTCTTGAAAATCACATCTCCCTATGCCATTGATTTGGCTTTTCTTGTTTTATTAGTAGGTAGTTGTTCCGGCGGGGGCTTCTAACTAATTCGATTCTGTCGTGTTGACATCGTGAACACAATGGATCACGTGGTGGGGTGGGGCAGGTCAGACAGAACAGAGTCTTAACAATAAAATAAAATGGCATTAGCATTACATACTCGTAACCTCGTAACTCCTTGGAACAGCTTCAAAACTTCCAACTCACACGTCTGTTGCTGTGTTGCTGCTCTTGCGTGGCTTGGAGGTAAGGAAACTTGGCACCCCACAAGACGAATTTTGAACCAAGATTTTGTCAGGATTTAGTGCGAAATTTGTACGAAACTCTACACCCAAAAATAGCTTTTGTGTTGTGGCGGCGGAATTTATGTACCCACACATGTATTTTTCCCATTTAGTCTAACTGTTGCCTCCGAAACTTGTTTTTCTTTCTTTTTATTCCTATGCAGGCTGTAGAAGTTAAAACGCCAGATTTCAACAAAGCGTTCTAGAGGTGTCAGATTTTGACCTCGCTTGCAAAAGAGGATCTTTAATTTCTGCAGCATAGAATATTTACCAAAATCTGAACGGTTACAATTTCTTACATGTATGGGTACATTAATTCCGCCGCCACTATACACCCGGCCCCCCACGGTTGGGGGCCAGACCCCACGGTTGAAGTTCGATCCCAGTTTTTGCCAGTATAAAGTACTCAATAATTGGCCGATTTTTTAAACGAAGCCCATCTTTTCGGCCGCGGATTATTTTCTTTTTAAATGCAATTTTGTACACAAAAAGAAAATAATATGCGGCCTAAAAGATGGGCTTCGTTTAAAAAATCGGCCCAATTTGTGACTTATTTGTACACCGAAAATTAGTATTTGTACACCAACCCCTTTCCAGGGGAGGGCCATCCAAGTTTGGGACGGGCGCACCCGCCAAAAAAGGCTCGCCCTTGGAAAGGAGTGGGTGTGCAAATAGGTACTAATTTTCGGTGTACAAAATAGCACAAATTGAATGCTAAATCCTAGCAAAAGCTTGGTTTAAAAATCGTCTGTGGGGGTACCAAATTTACTTACCTTTGGCTTGGGACCTTGCAGAAGGAGGAGGAGACCTCTCTCCGGCCACAAACCAAAGAAAGACTAACTTATTAGTTTCGGTATTAAGGTTGGGTTAGTTTGGGTTGGTTTGGGATTGAAGTGATTCGGTTATGGCCCCGCTTGCTGTTTGTTGTTTGTTTGAAGCCGAGAAAATGAAAACGAAAATGATAATTTGATCACTGAACTCACACTCTGTTTATAGGTATGTGAGTATCTCATCGGGGCCCAGGCCCAGGCCACCACAGGCCATAAGCAAGTCAAGTCATAAATGCTGTAAACGCTGTTTTAATTTAAACACCCCACATGTGGGCCCATCAGACCATCAACCCATCCAATCTGGTGATTTGGTGTTTGTGGCTGTGGTGGGCTTCGGGCTTGCCCTCTTCTTCGGGCCTCAACAAATACACCTACTGCCCAGAAAGGAATTCGTTTTATTATATCAGCAATATTATTTTTTCTTTCTTTCTTTCATTTCGTTTGTCTTGTCTTTTCTTCCAACACTCCTCCTGGCTATGGGGCCAGGCATCCAGGTATCTGCCATCTGGCATATTCGGCAAGGGCCCAGATTTTTTGATTGGATTTTTTTGTTTTTGTTTTTTTTTTGTTGTGTTGCATTCCTGCTTCGTTCGGGCATTCCCATTCATTTACAACCGGCTTCGGAAAAAAGCCCATGCTAGACAGCACGACGCCAACAACACAATGGTTGACAGCCGGAAGGGAGGAGGGAGGGAGGGAGGGAGGGAGGGAGGGAGGAGGGAGGGGGAGGGAGGGGGGGGGGGAGGGAGGATGAGGGGGCAATTGGCACTCTTGGTGTTCACGGCTCAGAGGTCCGACATACCAAACCAAGCCATTCAGAGCTATTAATTTGTATGCGTAGCCATATAACTGCTGCATAAGTTCGAAAACAAGAACAAAAAAATGTGCTGTGGTATTTGTTTCTGAAAAACCATCCGTGCCATGAAGGGAAGCAGTCGGAGTGAAATTTCCACCCGTTGAAAACAAGGTGGAAAACTGCACGATGGGCGAAAAATCAATTATTGTTACCCAATCACAATTTTCATGCTGTGAAAAGTGTCCTGCTCACGCAGAAACACCGACGCAAAATGCTCGAGAGATCAAACAGCTGAAATACGAGTAGTTCCCAGTTCCGACTGTTCTTGTGGCAGAATTCCGTCGGTCAAGTAGTCAGTAGACCTTCCAGTGTCACCAGGAAAAGAAAATCATCAAGTACGTAACATACGAATCTGAAATGAAGCTTGTGCACAAGTCGATTTTTTCAATTCAATTCAAATTCGTTTTATTTATGGAGTTGCCTCCTCTCAATAATTATTACCAATTTACAATGCATGGTCTGCAAACACATGAAAAAATAAACAGAATACAAATACAGCAGTGCACAACAATGTGGAGAACGCAGTTACAAAGCCCTAGAACATTCCTCAAACGACCAGGAGTCTATCAAGCACATTTACAAGCTGAAACTATTCCCATCTGTTGCCTCTTTTCCATGTCATTTGTTGAGTGTAACTGAAACATGGCAGAAACCGGGTTCACGCAGATTCGAGGGATTACCTAAAGTCCTGAAGTATGTCACGGGCCCGGGACGATATAGGCTTCCGGACCAAACGGCCGGTTGGTGCAATATTTGTCTTGCTGCTGCTAAATGTGCAATCACTGCAAAGGAGCATTGCAAATTCGATCAAAGGGCAACTGGTCCTTCATCTATTGGCCAAGATCGTTGTGCAGGCTTTATTCCATTATGGGCCTGTCATGGTGTGGTCAAATTTACATTATACAATTCACTTGTTTTCTTTTTCAGCTTGCATAATTGCCCACTTTTTTTTCCTTATTGCATTTTGCATCTTGCATTGCATTTTCTTCCTATCTTGTTGCAATTTGCTTGTTTTCTCTCTGGATTGCATAATTATTGCATAATTGTACGAATATTTTCTACTTGTAAATGGTGTGCTATATTCAACAGGAGGCAACTCCGAAGAATAAAAGAAATTGAATTGACCATGTAAAATAGGAACACTGAGCGGTTGAGCGAAACATTTCCTGGCAATTCATTCCACTCAGCAATAGTTCGTCTTATGAATGAGAATTTTCCGCACGTCCTTTTTACTGCTTATACAGGGTGAGTCACCTCGAATGTAGGTTTTTTTCGATCGCAGTTTCCGCGAAGACGGTTGCACCTACAATTATTGTGCAATGGAGGTTTTGGAGCCTGGTTCTCCTGCGCTTCGTTTGGTTCCATTGGGTTCTCCCAAATTGACACCCCTACATCCTTTTTGGGGAAGGGTAGTTAGGGTTGTTTTCTATGCTGCGCATTTTCTCCGGAACTGTGCTTCTGAGGTCCATGCGACTTAAATTACAAAGTTGTTCATTTCGTTGTTCCGAAGGCACCAGAAGTGATCCGACTCAAAAGCATCCCTTGGCTTCCGTTTTAGGGGAGGTTTTTTGCGGGAAGGGGTAGAGAGGTTGGAGGGGCGTTTTTTCAGCAGGCATGCGTTCTTCGTGTCTCGGATCATGGGGCCTGAGACCTCAGTTTTCTTGCGATTCGGTGAAGCCACATTTGGGGGTGTCTGAAGGCGTGCAAGGGGTGGTTATAGAGATATCTCCGTTTTCGCGGAAATTGCGATCGAAAAAAAAACCAACATTCGAGGTGACTCACCCTGTATAGGACATATTTTAAAAGTGTGTCATTCCTGGAGTAGTACGATATGGCACTTTAACGTTATGAAGCAAGCCACCAGCATTGGCTAGAGCAAGAAGTCTGGCAATTTTTCTTCTGACTAGAAGAGACTCCCATCCAAGCGTGTTGATCATGCTGGAAACACTACTAGTTTCGGATACCTACTAGCCAGGGGAGAAAGGAAAGAGTCAAGCTCGCAGACCAACAACGGACATTAGCATCAGCTAGGGACGACAGATATATCCTACGTGGAAGTAAGTCCACCTCTCCTTGATTTTGGAGTTCACCTTTCCGCCAAGCCGCAGCCGTTTTATAGGGACGAACACTTTCTATAAGCCTCCTTCAAAGACTTTGCATCCAGGGATAAGAGACATGTACCTATTTCCTGCGATGGGCACATCATTATTGTACGCTGAACATGTGTATATGCCTAATTGTTGAGTACGTTCATTCAATTGTTTTCTTGGAAGACATCGCCCGGCACTGGGCAGAGATTTTTCGGAATTAATTGTGTGGTGCAAAAGAGATCTTTTTTTCCATGATTGGAAATGGACTTAAGTATTAGTTTGGTGAAATGTTTCGCATTTTCGGAAAAAGGTCTGATATCTACTCGTTCTGGCCAATTTCGCAGTTTGTTGTTCTCATCGAAAATGACAGAAATGGACATGTGCCTTTTTTCAAAAATCGATTCATTTATTTTTTTTTGTTTGGGCACAGGCCTATTTGGTGAGAGATTGACAAAGAATAATGAAGGGCCCCTCGTGGTGCTCTGAAGTGACTGGGTGTGGGTGTCGCCCGAGTGGGTGCGATGGGGTGGGCGAATAAATGGTGGGCCATTGAGGAATTCGAGCGCAGAAAAAACGACTCTGCAAAATTGTTGAAAAAAACGAACTGAGTGAGAAAATGAATCATTGGTGTAAAAACTCAGAATCAAAGAAAGGCAAAAAGCAAAAAAGCAAAACCCACACCTTGCCTGCCAAGATTCACCGCTCACTCGCTGAGTTTGACTTGCTAGATGGCCTGTTGCCGATTCCCGTTGCCTATATCAATCTACAGCGTTTCCCAAAAGTCACTTGACAAGCCTGCTATTTGCTAGTTTTCAAACTTCTCTTGTGGGGCTATTTCTACAGATTTCGGGTTCAGATTGTGCAGGCTGCCTGCTAAGGCAGCCTGCACAGATTCACAGATCCATTCGAATTGGAACAAAATCTACTCCAAGCTTCCAGAGTTGCTTCAAAACTGCAATGCACTTTTCTGGGGTTGTCAAGTGACGTTTGCGAACCACCCTGTATCGGTACCTACCTGTCGACATGTTCGAACAGAGCGTTAAAGCGAAGAAAACATTAATTTCGACCAACACCAACGCGCCAACACGGACGGACCAACGGACGGACCAACGGACGGACGGACATGATTCATGAATATTGAAAATGCCTTTGAGCGGCCGAACTCAGAACTAAACTGAACTGAACACCTGGGAATAACAAGGTATATCAGCAAGCAAGGCGCATCAGTGCATGGGAGAAGAGAATATAGGCGAATGGATGAGAAAATAGCAGAGAGAGAAAGAGACAAGGGAGATGAGAGCGGAGAAAGATCAAACAAACACGATTGCCGAAAGAGAAGAGAAGATGCAACGTTATCCCATGATGTTATATGATGGGGAAATATTATTAATTTTTCTTTTTTCTTTTTTCTTTTTTCTTCATTTTTTATGTTTTATTTATTTATTCTGCAAGTTTTAAAACAGGCGCGAAGTCCAGATTTTAACAATCATTAATTTTGTTTTGGACGGACCCCTTCTCTTCACTTCTCCTCTCGGCTCTCGCCCACCAGACCAATTTGTATCTCCGCATTCTCTGCCGGCCAACATGCATGCATGCAACACCCTCCACAGGTATGCACCTACAGGTATGCACCTACAGGCATTTCCCCATATGGGTCCCCCAGAGCATTTCACATAATTTGGCATTTTGGGGAGGAGGGAAAAATCGAATAGGTTTAGGTGCATGGGGTCCTGTTTCGCCAGTCGGTCTGGTTTGGCTTTGTGCATGAAAGCTGTGGAGAAAAAGGAATCCCCGCTGTTTTGAAGAGGTGTTTTACTCGTACCTATAGAACAGACGAAATTGTTATTTGTAAAATAATCAAAGAGATATGCCGATGGTCTCATTCATTAGGGCCCCACCTATGGTACCTATCAGGTCCACAAATGGTCTGCAATTCGAAAATGGCAAAAACAAACACATAAAAAAAACCATCGAAGAGAGCAGATAACTAATGCA
>JASGXE010012607.1:0-13188 GCA_030068105.1 Sinentomon sp. SZTP_YWyxl
CCCTGGAAATCCGTGGGTGTCGCGGCCTCTTTCCCGATAAAAAACAAAACGATGTTTTTCCGGGTTCCTGCCTCACATTTTCAAAGATTTCGCGATTTTTTCCGTTGTAACATGGTTTCGACCTGCGGAAGAGTTGTAGAGGAAGCTTTCAGCTTTCCAAAAATACCAAAATCATTAAATTTGAACATCATTTCACTTTTTATGGCCAGTTTCAGTGTGACATGGCAGCGTTGTTTTGTTCTTGAGCGGGGAAGAAGCGGCGCCTCCCTGGAAATCCGTGGGAGTCGCGGCCTTTTCCCCGCTAAAAAACAAAACGATGTTTCCATGTCGCGTTTTCTCTTGATAAAATAGTCAAATGTGGTCCAAATTCAATAATTTTGGTGTTTTTGGAAAGCTTAAAGCTTCCTCTACAACTCTTCCGCTGGTGGAAACCATGTTACAACGGAAAAAATCGCGCAATCTTTGAAAATGTGAGGCGGGAACCCGGAATTTTATCACATCCTAACTTGGACACTTTTTGTACCTCAATGTTTTTCAAGTTTTTGCAGCGAAAGTTTGGAATTGTTATACACGTGTAAAAGCGCACACTGTTCAGCTTTCTGATGTGACAAGTCCAATAAAAATCTGTCATCTGGTTCAAGAGAAAATCAACTTTCTTTGGGCCGGCCACCGAGATCCGCCGTTCACTCCTATATTGTCTTCTATTTCAAAAATGAATGACGTCACATGGTTTCGTGCGTCGGATTTATCTTCAGGAGGCACTGAACAAGGCCCCTCATGGTTGTATGATACTGAAATCCTGACAATTATTCATGCTAAATTTAGTGTATAATTAATGTTAAAAAGTGTTTGAAAATGAATAACACTTTCAATATTCGCTGGATTTTTCAGGTCTCCTCATTTTACCCCTCCGTTCCATAGAGTTCCACAGATTTTCAAGGGGTTTCAGGTTCAAATTTGCAAATCCATAGAGAATTTCCTGGTATTCCATGTCGGTGACAATTCTGCTATACAAAAACCATCACGGAAGTTGTTTTCGTAAAGGAATCCCTCAGCGGGAAAAGGCCTGGGAAATCTGTCCCATCATTTCCGCGGGTTTGGAAAGTGAAAGGTCGTTACACATATCCAAAGACTCGAAAACGAAGAGACCGATATTGTTTTCTTTCCATAAAATTACCTTAGATTTTGTGCCATCGTTTTAAGCAATGTCAGCAAATCCTTCCCTTCAGTTTGAGAGTGGGGGTGCACTCCTTTAGCGCATGATTACCCCTGTCATTTTATGCCGTGCAATATGATGTCGTGTGAATGGATTGTCTACTGCAGACTTATCAGATATGCCAGGTCAAAGGGGATGGGGAGGG
Organism: Sinentomon sp. SZTP_YWyxl; assembly: GCA_030068105.1. NCBI lineage: Eukaryota > Metazoa > Arthropoda > Protura > Sinentomata > Sinentomidae > Sinentomon > Sinentomon sp. SZTP_YWyxl. The sequence goes on from JASGXE010012607.1 coordinate 1,362, forward strand.
ATAATTTGTCGAAGCTGCTGTGAAAAGAGGGTTGGCAACCGAATGGTACCTACGTCATCGTCCAAGACATGACAAACCGAGGACGTTATCAAAAGTACAGTATAAACAAACATTTATGTGAGACATACTTGTATTTGGCAGTTCGTCCAACCTTAAATGCGCTCAAAACTTACGAACAAAACTTACATTATGTCTGTGGCCACATTTCGACAGCGTTTGTCGAATAATATCCGAGTCCCTTTCGATGGCGCACAAGACGATTGAAGGTAGAGTAAAAAGCAGCAATCTCAACACGAAAAAATCCATTGTCTCCTGTTGCACGTATTCCTTAAGTGTTTATAAAATATCTTCAATGATATGGCTTTTATATTCGTGAGTGTGAAAGCTGGGTACGGACTTGCAAATTAGGCCCGATTTTCAGAATTCGAAAGACCGTGTCAGCTGCTCCAAGATATGATTGTATAGATTTTGTCAATTCGAGTGCGTCAGTAAATTATTATCTACGAGGCGATTTGGCACACATATCGGTATTTTGAATAAAAGTTTTCCTTTGTGATCAAATTTAGGAATGGTTTTGTTAGCGTTGGCCTCTCGCCATAACAAAAATTACTGGGATGAATACCCGAGTGTCCCGGCTGTCCACTTATTGAGAAATGGGAAGACGTAAAAGGTTTCGAGTACTTAGATTTTTTGTTGCAACAGAATTTTGCAATTTGGGTTTCCTATCATTCGTTTTCATCTTGTCTCCAATTCAGCGCCTGGGGAATAACATCTCATGCTTATCTTGGAGCTGTGTGTAGACGAAAATGACATGGCATGATGCTAAAATTGGACGCCCAGATAAAGACGACTCAAATATTTTTTTAGTGTTTTTTTCCTGGATGTGGGTATTTCCAATGATCCAATCATATCGGTAGATGATGACGATCCTTTGCAAAGCACGCGTGTCTGTCTCATATTCCGAGATTACATTTTTATGTTTATTTGTTTTGTTGATATTTGAAAAATGCTCTCTGTGTCATTTTTCTCCGTGTGAACTGGCAGAATAAATTTGGTAGTTCATGGAGATGCAGGTATTGCAGCATACTGCAGCATAAGGTATTGAAAACAGGAACTCTGTTTGTTGTCTCTGAGTTGTCTCTGTTTCTCAACTGAAGGACAATGACAATTTTGGGTACTATAACAACTGCGTAAGATTTGAAAGTAAGAGCTAAACGCATAAAACGGGTGGGATAATGCACAACGCGGAGGACAATCAACCACATATATCAAAGTTTAGGCAGGCGTGACATAGGACAATCGATCACGACCAAGCCCACTCGTTGGGACAATCCACCACCCAGAATATCTCGCGCGGTACAACATAACTACCTGTCTTTATTTGGATTTTTTGTTTATTAAACCGAGCGTTGGGTTCGTTTAGGTTAGGTTAGGAAAGGCTAAAATCAAATTAAAAACAAAAAAAATAGAAAAAAATAAAAATAAAAAAAAATAAAAATAAAAAATCATGAAATATCAAATAAAAATTTTTGTATTTTTTCTTTTGTTCAGATTTCGTTTTTCAGTTGAACCTAGCTAACCTAACCTTACCTAACCCATCCTAACTTTATTGAACCCAACGCTCCGTTTATAAAATCTAAATAAGGACAGGCAGTTATGAATGCCTTATACCGCGCGAAATTTTCCGGGTGGTGGATTGTCCCCACGAGAGGGCTTAATCGTGGTCGATTGTCCTCGGTCACGGCGGCCTAAACTTTGATACGTGGTTGATTGTCCTCCGCGTTGTACCTTGTCCCCCCGAATAATGCTTTCAAACCAAAAGTATCAAACTCCAAAGATCAGATTACTTTTCTGATACACACAATCAGGAGCGAAATTTGGGTCTTGACACTTCCGAATGTTTCTGTATGGAGTTTTATTTGCGAGCTCGTATCCTTTTATTCAAATGCGAGACCCCAGCATCCGCAGCCCGGCATTGACACTTCCGAATGTTTTCGAATTTAATTTTTCTTAACGGGCGAGTTTTCCGTCATCCAATGACCCCATACTCGAAGACAGGTGTTGACCCTGCTGGATATTTTCGAATCGAGGTATCTCAAAGCGAGTGTTTTCGCCGTCCAAAGGCCCCAGCACCCGCGCCTTGATCCTGCGGGATATTTTCGAACGGAATAATCTCGCCGAACGAGTTTAACAACCTGCATCCTGGTATCAACGTGATTTTAATACTAAATAAGTGGCGTAATTCGGCGCTTTGGGTGTCGCCAGTTTTTATTTGTCCGCAAGAGGCGCGAATGTCGCTCGGTGGCCTACTGCGACAAGTAAAATACATTGCGACTATACGGCGGTCGCGGATTGTCACCCACGGAATTTATAATTTCTCTTGAACCGGTTCACGGATTTCGACAGAACTTTTAGTGCTGGAAAGCACAAAAATGTGCGATTTTAGACGTGTATAACAGCTGGTAAAATCCTGAAAAATTAGAGGAACAAAAGTGTCCAAGCTAAGATGTTATAAAATTCCAGGGTAAGAGTTCCGAATCACTGACCACCACCGCAACCGCCGCAATCGCCGTACCCGCCGTAACAAAACCTCGCCGTAACGAAGCTCCTCCGCAACATACCAATCTCCGCCGCAACCGTGCATCGAATGGCGAGTTGCGATCGGCGGATGTTCTGATTTTTTATTTTTTAATTTTATTTTTGTTTTTATTTTTTTTTTATTTCTATTTCATCTTGCATTTATTATTTTTGACCTATTTGGAATGTTTTTCCCCAGAGTGACGGTTTAGCGATGAAACATATTCAAACATCTTTCCACAATGTTGGCACTCGTGTAGTTGTTTGTCATTATGTAAAAGTGGTGAATTTTTAAATATAAACACTCTTTCCGGCCGAATTCGAAAAAATTTAATTGATCGTGTAAGTTGGGTCATTGCGCTCATGTCGACTAGCATGCAGGTGTTCATTGCTGACAAGTTGACTGCGATAAGCGGTTCAACGTCGTTAATTTAAAAAATCGCCTGCTCAACTCCAATGTCATTCGAGCTTTCAGTATTCCGAAGGTACAAGGTGCACGAAACGTCACTACGGCATGCCTTTGATGAGTGGCCGGACAATTTAATACCACGACCGAATTTGTTGCGCAGCTTATGCACGCTCCTAGCCCCAACGAATGATGGCGGCTGTCGAAAGAAATGGCTTTTGTACCCGCAATTAGGTATTGATAAAAAACCATGACTGGATGGAAAAAAATACAAAATAAAAAATACAAAAATGCAAAAGCGGCAGAATTCCGAAGACTTGTCTGCACGTGAAGTAGATCAGTCCCTATGGACGTAATTTGCGGTTTATTGACGGACAGGGAGAAGTAGGTTGACAACAATCAATCCTAAGCAGTGAGAGTGGACAGTTTAGGTCAACTTTGGTCGCCTTTAGCAAAGAAAGAATGAAAAGAAACCGCGCAAATCATATCCGCGAACTCGTAGACAGGTCTTTGAAACTTAATGAAAAATTAAATTAAAGAAAAAAAATTACCGCGGGAAACTCCAAGCAAAGTATAACTTTTCAATATTTTTCTCTCTCTGAAAAAAAAAACAGAATGCGCAAAGGTCTGTAATTAGTTAAGTTTACGTTCATAATCCAAAATTCTGATGCACCCAGTCTATTTTGCAGCTGCAGAAAAACGGACTTGAAAATCAGTCTACTTCATTCAGACTCTCCCAGCGCACAATAAAATGCCAGTTGATCGACCACAAATAACTACGGTTGATTTACACTTTTTTTCCAATTTTACCAAAATCGACCTCCAATCTACTTGCCATCTGTTTATACACAGCCATTCTAAATACTTGGGCCATGGGAGATTTTTGTCCGGTTTTTGAAGCACGGGGGCAATGTTATTCCCAATCAAGGAAGCGCCGTTAAATGCATTCCTTCGTGTAATGTGTTTTGCGGCGCTTGTGAAATGTGGAATTACATTGCCCCATGCTTTCAAAATTAAGTCGATGGCGACTCAGATCGTAAGCCATTTTGAAATACTTTCCGCATTGGCCATATTTGTGTTTCTTTTGTTCAGCATATACCCGGATATTGTGCTTCGTCAACGAATCCTTTCTGGTGAAATGTTTCCCACAACCGGTTTCCGGGCAAATGAACTGAAAAAGACAGAAAATCAAATGAGGTTAAAAACAAAACTTCTTGGAAAAACCAAGAACGAAAAGGATGCCATTTTATTCCAACAAAGCTTTATTTAAACCAGGATTCAGAAGAGATTCCTACCTTTTCGTTTTTGTTCCGATCCTGGATCAATCCTGGAGCTGGAATTGTGGCCGGGTCGGTCGGCCCATTCTCGACATTTGGTTGAGGCTTGACCCCTTCCTCTCTTTCTTGCGTGGCTTCATCGTGGTCATCTTGCTGCTCAGGTTCCTGATCATCTTCTGGTTCTTCAACTGGCCAAAATATTTTCGACTTAAAAACCATGTTTCCTTTGTAAAATAGCATGCCTTTGTTGTTTAAAAAACACGCAAAATGGCAGGAAAAATAAACAAGCTTCCTAGGATAAAAATAAAATGCAAAATTAAATACTTCGTAGAAATGAAGAAAAACAAAAAATCAAAAACAATCTCGAGCAATTGCGCCGATCGCAAATCGCCATTCGGTGCACGATTGCGGCGGAGGCTGGTATTGTTGCGGCGGAGCTTCGTTACGGCGAGGTTTTGTTGCGGCGGTTACGGCGGTTGCGGCGTTTGCGGTGGTGGTCAGTGATTCGGAACTCTTACCAATTCCGGGTTCCAGCCTCAAACTTTCAAAGATTGCTAGATTTTTTCAGTTGTAACATGGTTTCGATCTGCACATGAGTTGTAGAGGAAGCTTTCTGCTTTCCAAAAATGCCAAAATCATTGAATTCGAACATCATTTGACAATTTTATGAAGAAGAAACGCGACATTGAAGCATTATTTTTTTCTTGGTCGAAAACAAAAAATTGCTTCCATGTCGTATTTCTTCTTCATAAAGTGGTCAAATTATCTTCCAATTCAATGATATTGGTATTTTTGGAAAGCTGAAAACATTCTCTATAATTCTTCCACAGGTAGAAACCATGTTACCACGGGAAAAATCGCGGCCTCCAAGGGAGACGCGGTCTCATCCCCGCTTATTTTTGTGCAGAAAACAAATCGAATGCTTCCGTGTCGCGTTCTCTCGTTACAAAAGATTCAAATGGTGTTCAAATGCAATGATTTTGGTGTCTGTGGATAGCTGAGGGCTTCCTCTACAACTCCTCCGCAGGTCAAAACCATATTATAACGGAAAGAATCGCGCAATCATAGAAAGTATTCAGCAAGAACGCAAAACTTTATCAAATCAAAATTAGAACATATTTTCCCCACATGGCTTCCAAGTTTTGCCCGTGAAAAGTTCGGGATAATTTTACAGTCCTGAAAAGGTCTAATTTTCCGCTTTCCAACACAATACATTTCTTCAAAATCCTTCATTTGGTTCCGGAGAAATTAAACTGCTCGTTGCCGATGCACAGCGACGCATAAATCATCCAGAGCCAGGAAAACCGGACTCTTAATGCGACATCAGAGAAAGGAAAAGAGCGAAATCGGCGCTCGGTTGGCGGGGATGGGCATTGTGAGCGACTACACTTAGAAGTATTAGAATCCCGTTGCTGGTATGATCCCAGTACCGGCAGCTCGGATTCTTAATGAGATTTCCATAATCCAAGACGTTACGAATACAAAACGTCCATAAACAGGCTTTAAGTCGCGCTATGAACAGATTTTTGCATCAGATTTTCTTTGGGTGTCACATGCAACGATGTGAAAAGGAGAACATTCGTCCATAGTCCATTGTTCGAGCTGGAAATCTGCTTTGCACATAGCATAGCGGAGTAGAAGGTTCTCAGAAAATCCGCTTGATTCATTCCCATTTGCAATGGTGTTCCGCCAGCAAACCGCATTGCCTTTTCGCCGAGTCGTCCCTCTTTCTGACATTAGCGCCTACCTGCGGACGGAACGCGCAACAAGCGCTCGTGCGCACACTATATCCTTCTACTCCGCTGTGCACATGGGCTACAAATCGAAAAAGTCTGATTAAAAATCTGCTTTGCACATACAAATCGAAATGTCTGATTAAAAAATCTGTCCATTCCGACGCGGTTTCACACGCTGTACAGTTAAACTGCTGCAACCAAATAGTCAAAACAGCATCAAAGCCGATGTTCCAAATGCTGAGAACTGAAAATATAAGCTGCTGGGAATGTCAGCCAAACATTTCATGATGTGTATTTTTATGGCCGTCTTTGAGAAACCCCCCAAAAACAGGCAAACAAGCATAACACGATTCTATAATTTTGCAACAAAAAAGGACGCGAGAAGTGCGCATTCGGGCGCCAAATGAGTAAAATCACCGCCCAAAGGATTTTTCACACTTTCATTTAAATTGTAAACTGTTAATCCACGACGTAAATTCCCGGCTGATGATGAAGTTTCTTGAAAACGACGAAAAACAAGACGATGGACGTCCTAGAAAAAAAAAACGTGGAGCAAAAATATAAATATGACGTCCCTACCCAATGAAGTGAAGGTTACTTTTTCAGTGAGAGATCACATCTAAAGCTTGAATTTTTTCGCTTTCATTTTCACGGATAAGTTACGAAAACAAAACGTATGGTTTTTGTTAGGAAGCCATTTCAGAGGCTATGGACATTTCACTGCGCTTTTGAATTTCCATCAACGAGGATTTTTAGTTCTGATGGATATGCTCCATGAATCTTCTGCGAACAATCATTGCGATAGCAGCCAGTTTTGTCCAAGCTCCCATTTGTCTCAGTAATAATTTTGAAATACTTCTTTGGAACCTTGACCTTGCAAACTCGCAAACCCGCTAAACTTGGCCACTTTCCAATCTCGATTGGAATCTTTGCGAGAGTCATAGAATTTCCGTTCTCTTTGTTATTCATGCCCTTTTACATTTTTTAAACTTTTGCCTGTAATTGCATAACTGTTATTGTCGTATTTTTGAATGGAGGTAACTCCGAAAAAATATAATTGAAATTGAAATTGAACCTTTAACGATGATAGGCAGTTTTACCGAGCTGAAGTAATGAAATGGTGAGAAGGGAAAAGGAGGGCCCGCTCAAGTTGCGAAAAAACATCACCAGTGCAACATTTCCTTGGCTGCACACAACCAGACAAATTTTCGAATCACAGTCTCTCCATAGTCTCTTCTATTATATGAGCTGCCAAGAGAAGGCAGTTTGTTTGGATCCCAAATTCAAGTCTGGTGTTACCAGACTCGAATTTATTTTGTTTAACTGGGTGAAATACACAAATGAACCATTTGACTTTTCGCCCTGCAAGTTTTTGCTCAGAGGATTTTTCCACGATTCGCACCCGTTAGTACCCAAGATGGCTGGCAAACATACTCTACAAAATTCTCAAAAATGTTTTTAAAGCCTTTGTGATTGCAAAAAAAAAAATTCATTCCTGCATTCGCTTTCAGGAATTCTATCGCCAAAAATTTTATTTCTTTGCGAAATTCAATAAAATCCCACAAACGTTCTCAGCGAAAATATATTATTCCGAAAGTTTTCATAATTGATTGAGCCAAACCCGCTCACAAAAGACAGGCATTGTCATTGTTTTGTCTTTTGCAGACGCGAATGCGTCGTCTGCTAAGAAAAAATGTAATTTTCACCCGGAAACTGAAAACACAAGCCCTGTTTTAAATTCGATTTTCGTTGCAAATCGATAACAAAACGTTTTCAACGGATTTAGCCCAAATTTGGAATTTTTCTATCATTTACGTAAACGAAGAGCTGATTAAGTTTTCTCTGCGATCGGTGAAAAAATGTGGAAATTTTATTTTATACGATTGCTTTTTTAAATTTTTGCGCTAAAACCGGCATTCTTAAACTACTGAGTGCCCGAATGGTCAAAATTTCAAGTTCCGTATTAATTATCAGTTTCTGCTCAAAATTAGCTGTCTATTAGGACTTACATGGAAGGTCTCTCACACAAAATTTCAGCTTATTAGGTCTAGTTGTTTCTGAGTTATGGAGTGAAAGGTCACAATTTGAAGAACTGATGGAACTGGCATCTTTTCACAGCATCCTTCGGTCGCAAGACAAACAAGATTAAAAGGTTCGCTTCCAGGGAAGCATGGTTTTGTCTTTTGTAGTGTTGTAACTTTGGAAGTGATTTCCAGTACAAATTGTAAAACGGCATAACCAGTAAGTTTGGCAAAATGATCAAATTAAACGTGCTGTTTGTGGAAGTCATATTTTTTTCCCAATCCACTTCTGCAAGCGCGTCTCAGATTGGTTGTTGGGAATTCCAGCGAATTTCAGCATTTGAAATTTGGAAAAAGGTCAGAGAGTAGCCTTGGACGAAGGCTAGGGTAACCCACCCTCTTGAGCATCTCTGGTTGCAGTGATTCGTATGTAACATGTGTTGAACGGCCGAATAACCTATTTCCACTCACATCCATCTGCGCTCCAACACATGCCTTTAATTTAGCAGATGGATGAACGCTTCCCAGCAATGGAAAAGGAAGAGCGTTGTAGATAGAAATTAAAGTTTCTCAACACCAATCTATCCATCGAATTGGCTGCTGATTTGAAGCTGAGTGCGAATACTAATGCAGAGTCTGACTAACGGTGAAGGCATACATTCAGCGGCAGAATTTCGGAAGCTTTGATTCAAGTCGAAAACCCAGTTGATGTTGCCATGGAAACCGTTTTGTTTGTTTTGCGACCACGGATGATATGAAAAGATGCCAGAAAAAAACGAAATGAGCGGTCGTATGCTTCCATTTTTTGAAGAGTTGCGACCATTTTCCGTGATCGTCTTTTATTTTTCGCAATGATGACCTGTGCCAGGTGATTAAAATGATCAAATGATGAGCTTTATTCATTCTCAAGTGGATGAATTGGGCAGCTAAGAAGGCAGTGTAGATGGAGTAGGCAGTGTAGGACTTACTCGTAATTGCATAGAATAAAATATTTACATTTGTAAAGCGACGGTATAGAAAACACCAATCCGATCATTGTTTTCATATAAATATCCGAAAAAACTCAATTTGGATCAATTTTTTGTAATAATTGTTCCGAGTTATCATCTTGCAAAGCGCTAAGTCTCTATAAAACTGTACAATCGTATCGAATAAAAATTTCACATTTTTTCACGGATCACAGAGAAAAATGAATCAGCTCTTCGTTTGCATAAATGATAGAAAAATTCCAAATTTGGGCTAAATCCGTTGCAAATTTTTCGAGTTATCGATTTGCAACGAAAATCGACTATTTAAAACAGGGCTTGTATTTTCGATTTGCGGGTAATAAAATAACATTTTGTCTTAGCAGACGATGCATTCGCGTCTGCAAAAGACAAAACAATAAAACGGTTTCCATGGCAACGACAACTGGGTTTTCGACTTGAATCAAAGCTTCCGAAATTCTGCCGCTGATTCACCGTTATAGCCAGAGACTCTCCATTAAGCAATCACACTCAGCTTGAAATCATAGCAGCCAATTCGATGGCGAGATTGGTGTTGTGAAACTTAAATTTTTGTTTTGTCTTTTGCAGACGCGAATGCGTCGTCTGCTAAGACAAAATGTTATTTTTACCCGCAAACTGAAAACACAAGCCCTGTTTTTTCGTCGATTTTCGCTGCAAATCGATAACTCGAAAAAATTGCAATGGATTTAGCCCAAATTAGGAATTTTTCTATCATTTACGGAAACGAAGAGCTGATTAATTTTTCTCTGCGATCGGTGAAAAAATGTGAAAATTTTATTATACACGATTGTACAGTTTTATATAGACTTTGCGCTTTGCAAGATGATAACTCGGAACAGTGATCAAAAATTGAATCAAATTGCGATTTTTCTGTGATTATGAAACCTCTGATTGATTTTTTCTGTTCCGTCGGTTTTAAAATGTAAGCATTTTATTCTATGCAATTATCCTACACTGCCTCTCCATCTGGTACTTCTTATATCGCTCACTGCCTTCTTCAAAGCCGTCAAATTCATCGACTTGCGAATGAATAACGCTGTTTTTCAGCATTTTAATCATCTAGCAACTCACCATTGCGAAAAATAAAAAGACGATCACGGAAAATGGTAGCAACTCTTCAAAAAGAGGAAGCAATTCGACCACTGATTTCGAATTTATTCTGGCATCTTTTCACATTATCCGTCGGTCGCAAAACAAATAAAACGGTTTCCATGGCAACGTCAACCGGGTTTTCGACCTGAATCAAAGCTTCCGAAATTCTGCCGCCTTTCACCATCAGCCAGATTTTCCATCACCATTCACACTCAGCTTCAAAACAGCAGCCAATTTGATGGGTAGATTGGTGTTGTGAAACTTTCATTTCGATCCACAACGCTCTTCCTTTTTCATTGCTGCGGGAATCGTTCATTCATCTACTAAATTGACAGCTGTGCTAAAGCGCTAATGGGAGTGGAAATTAGGTATACGGCTGTTCTCGTATATGTTACTTACCACTGCAACTCAAGAGGGTAGGTCACCCCTAGCCTTCTGCCAAGGTAACCCCTGACCTTTTTCCAATGGTACCCCTATACAAAAACTGAAAAATTGGCTAACCCGTAAGCCATTACCTCGTGTTTTACCTAATGCGCTTCATGTGAATGTAGAAAACTTACGCAGCACAAGTGTGTACCTATTTTTGTTATCCTTGAATACATTGCAATCATTTTTAGATATTTCTCAAACAGGCGTTCTGTATAGTTTCTATGCCTTCCCAGAATTTTGGATCCCCACTGCTTCTCCCTCGACACCGGGTCATATGACAGCTTGCGTGCAAAGAGCAGACGGGACAGAAACTGCAGTTCAAATTACACGTTTTTGGTTGAAAACTTCCAACAGATATTTTTCGAAACCCAATCATCATCAGAAATTGCTTACCGTTTTCATCGCACCAAATTTGACATGAATCACTCTCCTCACCACGTATTTCATATACAGAGTTTCCCAAAAGTCACTTGACAAACCCGGAAAAGTGCATTGCAGTTTTGAAAAAAACTGTATAAGTTTGGAGCGGAATTTGTTCTAATTCGAACTGAAAACACCTGCAGCAGGCACCCTGCCAAATCTGAACCTGAAATCTGTAGAAATAGCCCCACTAGATAAGATTGAAAACTATAGCAAATAGCAGGGGTTGTCGAGTGACTTTTGGGAAACCGTGTACATGTATTCCACACATGAGCACTTTTTCATTTGATTATATTTTGCCAAACTTTCTGGTTAGTGGTTATGTAGTTTTTACAATTGTTTTACGACGCTATTCCTTTTCCATTTCTGGGAACGTTCACCCATCTGCTAAATTGACAGCTGTGCTAAAGCGCTAATGGGTGTGAGTGGAAATTAGGTATACGGCTGTTCACGTACACTCTCTGAAGGAAGGGATCAAATTTGACCCAAGTTGGGTCAAATTTGACCCAACCGCTGGGTCATAAATGAGCCAGAGGAAAAAGGGTCATATTAACCCAGTGATGTTGGGTCATTGATTTGATCTCATTGTTGGGTCAAATTTTTTTCTGCCAATTTTGCGCCAAAATCACTCTAAACTGAGATGACTTCCAACTGTAAAATTGGTGCTTTTTAACGACAAATCGGTTCAAACAAAACTACGAGTAATTGCTGTTCTATTCATAAAATTCATCTTTTTCAGCATGAAGATTTCCCCAGATCGGATCTGGGGAAATCTTTCAAGTCTACAATGAGACCCAGGCAATTCGGAGTCTCATCCATCGAACGATGATGAGACAGCCCAATGGCTCAAAAGAAATTTTTT
>JASGXE010012608.1:0-12546 GCA_030068105.1 Sinentomon sp. SZTP_YWyxl
ACGTACGCGACGCGTTTGGTAGTTTGGAGGATTTATGAAGAAATGCGAACAACCATCGTCTTGTACCTAAGTGCTTCCTCTGAAATCAAAAGTGAAGTTTCATTTGAAATTCTACAGACAAACGCACAAAGGCCTCGACAGCTCTTACCACATTCAGATTTTGACTCATCCACATGAACAAGATCGATTTGGTTTGAACCCATAAATCTCTGGAACAAAATATCAGCGGCGAACGGAAACACAAGCGACGTGCTCTCGCTTGCGAAATAGGAGGAACACGAGTGGTCGGTACACAAATCATCGCAATTGTGGCTGGCCGACCAGAAATCAAAGCGGAGCGACCCCATCAGAAACATGCTTCACAGACAGCAAATTTTTCAGTTTCTTCGAAACTTGAAAAAGGTCAAAAATGAGAAAATCGACGGATCCAATAATGTCATTGCTGCGTCGAAGCCTGGCTTCGTGATTCTAATAGAAGAAACACATTAGCAAGGTAACCGTGTGACCTTATTCGTATAGGGATGACCTTTTACTTTTCCAGTCATGAAAATATCTTCTGGCTCCGGTAGAAGAGAAGAGACAGGCACATTTGAGATGTAATAATTTTTCAGAGCCGAGATTTAGATTCAAAACTTATGGCATTGTAGATATACGAATAGTTTTGCAAAGATATAGTTTTTATATTTGTTGGAAGAAAAAGCAGAGAGATTGAGAATTTTGAAGGATGGCATTCGAGATCCAGATTTAATTTTCGGCTTTGGAGGAAACATTAAATAAGGGCAGGTACCACAATGAAGCATCAAATTCCATTCTTGTAGCACTACGGCGGAGAGATCATGACCACGGCGTTACGTTAACTGTGTTGCGAGGTGAATTTTCGCCGTTTGCTCCAATGTAAAAAAATTAACGACCGACGAGGTAGCGCTGCCTGGGTGATGATATCTCTTCGCCGTTATCACTGATACACAACCAATAAAAATTCTCCATACACAGAATGAAATAGGGCCTATTCAGTAAAGCATTTTGAGGAGCTCAAAATCAAAACCGGCCATCGCCGCCTTTGAATGAATTTGCGAAAAGGAAGAAACCGTTTGTTGTTTACATGCCGTTTTATTGGTGAGATTAATTTGTCAGGTGCTCATATGGGTTTGCATCCGGATGGTTGTTTGACGTGGGTTTGGTTTTGTTTGCGGATTGAAAGTTGGATGCGTTTTCGGGCCTTCGATTTGAGTTTCTCATGTTGCAAATAGCGCAGACAGGAGATACGAGTAGGCCTTATGTGTCTTGATGATGGAGACAGCACAGTCTCGAGATACGAGTATGCATGCGCAATATGCTGCCCTCTCACAACGAGGGTCGACAGAAGGGTATTTCAACTTGTTGTTAAGGCGACAGCGGGGTGTTGGTAGGGCCAACATCAATTCTTATTTTGATCACAATTCCAATTCCAGAATTGTATTTTTTATTAAGAAATTGACACGTAAACGCCAAACAAGACCAAATTTATCATCAGTTTGCATGACTACCGGTCGTAATGTTTGTAAAACGATAGTCATGCGTATCGCAGCCAGTGATATCGCAGCTCACTTTCCTTCTGAAAAGCAACAAAAAACAAAGCAAACGGATATTATCCGGGATCGATATCGTTTTGCGTGATCAATTGATCAATTTTATTGATATTGTAAAAGTGTGAAAAGGCAAACCGAGACGTCAGACGTCCAGCATTTGTTGTGATGCCTGCAAGGGACAGAGGAATGGCGGGGAGTGTTTTTCGTTGAAATTATGAGGAAAGCTGTGTTCCGAACGAAATTTGTTGCTTACACAGAGAGAAAATCGACAAAAAATTGGCGCTTTTGAGCTATTTGAGGAGGTGCTAATGAAGACGGACCAAAGTACGAGTATGACCAGCTGAGAAACGCAGAACCCGAGAAAAATTCCTGTCGAAACGAAACCTGCCTTCAGTACGTGAGCCAACTCCACCACCTTACCGCAACCCTCGAGGGCATAAGCATAAGGACTGCTGATGCATAAAAGGGACCCGATGTGTTCAGTCCTTGTGATGAGCAAAAAGGGCCGAGAACGAGTCAGTCACGATGAAAGGCGTTTCCGGAATCCCTAACTATACACATTGTGAGTAAATCAATTTCGCGGAGGTTTTCCTGGCACAATGGCGGCTGCATCCGCGAAAATCAAAATGCCACAAAATGTATAGTCAGTCACCAATTCCGAACTGCAACAATACCGTAATTCTATAATCAGGATCCGTCTTAACATCGGGAAAAACCTCCCTCCCGCGTATTGTTTCCTGCGACTTGGATGAAATTCAAACGAGCCTGCCCGGGACTTTTGGAAGAAATTTTGGAATCCCAAGAAATGTTGAAACCTTTGAAAAAGGACGATTTGCTTTCACGCCGAAAACCCACAGGAACAAGAAAGCATGTTGTGATTGATGAAGGTTTGTTTATCAGATGCAATGAGGTCGGGTTCATTCACGTAGATCCCATTTTTCCGAATCAGTACCTATAAGGATATGCTGTGCTTCACGGAGACCTTTTTTTCGCAGCAACAGGATGGTCTTTATCCCACGGCTGTCTTTTTTCGAAGCAATGAGGATGCTTTGCTTCAAGGAGATCCCTCTTTTCGAAGCAGCAAGGATGCTCTCTGCTTCGCAGATAATCTATTTTTGTGAGCAGCATGAGCTTCGTTTCACTGGTATTTTTTCGAAATAATAAGGATATTCTGCTTCACGGGTACCTCTTTTTTCAAAGCAACAACATAGGATGCTTTGGTTTCACGATCCTTTTTCGACGCAGCAAGGATGCTTTGGTTCCAGATATCCTTTTCGAAGCAATACACAGATGCTTTGTTTCACGGATCCCTTCTTTCGAAGCAATAATAAGGATGCTTTGCTTCATGGAGATCCCATTTGGGATTGTGTGCATCCGGTTTCAAAATATAAATAAGCCAGAAGAACGCGGAGTTCGTGCATCTTGTAAAATCGTTTAATCGTTATCCCATAAAAAGGCTCCCGTCCGGTCCGGGCTAATTATGTTATCAATATTCGATAAACGAAAACGACCACAGCGAAAGAACGGACGATTTGGAAACGAATTAAAATGAACGGGCCTACTTACTTTTCCTCAATAAACTAATAGGCCAAGTAGTCGCCAAAGAACATCATGCCCCAAAAGGCCCACCTTGCAGGGATTATTTTCAACCGTTCGGTAGTTTCTTCTGTAGGTATACATGTACATGGCATGTATGTACATACCTGCTGGTAGGCCTTACATGGCATTTGCACAGAAGCAGGTATCGATGGTTCCGGTACAGCTATCATTCGTTTGTTCGCCAATCCGACTCGAGTGTTCGGAGACCGATGCCACCGTTGTAAAATCACCAACGGATCAGGTGCGATTTGCGAAGAAACACAGTTCTACAGGAGTTATTGGTGCACTCTGTACAAAGCGAAGAGGATACCGATGATTAGTTAATGAAGAGTGTTTAATCAATAGAGAGGGGTAGGGGAAAAGGTGATTACAAATCACCTCTCCCTTGGGAGGCTTGAATGGGTCCAATCTGTCGGAGAAAAGCGACCCGACTGGACAACTTAATAAGCAATGAAATTAGGCAGGAGATGAAAAAAAGGTCCACAAGAAAGGATGAGAGGGAAAAAGGGAGTCGAAATCACGTCGCAACTCGCTACTTGAATCAATTATTCAATGTCCAAACGAGGAAGAAAAAGTTCGGATTCCACCTTGGTGGACCTTGGACCGACCTCCCGCGGGCAGCATCAGCAGTAGCTCCGTGCGATGAAGGTGCGCCACGGAGGGATCACCGGACCGTACGGGCTTCTTTGAATTCTGATGAACGGCGATTGATCAAAACAACATTCACGTTGATCAAAAGAGAATGGAAACACATCGAATGGAAGATGCAATCCAAAACGTGATCGTTTGCATGATGTTGGAGTTGCACCGGAAGACGTCACGTCACCCCCAAAACAAACACACACCACGCTTTCTGAGGTCACTCTATGTATAAGGCAGAGGTCACAAACAGATGCATAATCTCAGATGTCGAAATTTTCCAATGCTCGTGTTGATAAAAGTCGCCAAAATCGATTTTTGGCCCAAAAAGTAAAATAAATTCGACTTTGGAAGATAAAAAATTTGATCGCGGAGAAAGAACAAAAGATTGACGCGGAAGACACGAGAAAAAAAGCTCATGGGCGAATGGACCGAAAAATCAAGCGGAATGCCTTTTCACTTCTCAGGGGGTGCGCCGACAAAGTCACCGACCAACGATCGAACGGATCTGCGGTTTACCGTCTTGGCCTTTTTGTGCGAAAACAGATTGTGATTCGTGAAACGGTGTTGGCTTTCCCTTGTTTTGTAGCCTGGTTGTTTTTCCTTTTCATACATTTTGTTTGTGCTTCATAAGTTTTCGTTCTTCTCATTTTTGACCGTCTGTCTGTCTGCAAATATGGCAGGTGAGTAAAACCAGCAAATTCTGCTCCCGAACGAAGTTGGATCGTCAACGAGATGATAAAACGAACTTTGCTTTGAATTGACATCTTCACCGTTGTTCGACTTCAACGCATGCGCGTTTCGAGCGTCAGGCTTGTCGTCAGGTGCTGGTCGAACGCTTCTGTCATCAGGATCGACGGGCCATTGACGACGGGAGCGTGATGCCCCGCAACGCGCACGCGTTGAAGGAAGGAAACAACGGTGAAGATGTCAATTCAAAGCATAGTTCGTTTTACAATCTTGTTGTAATCACGTCATCTCCGAGTCTTATCAGTGCATCCATTGCTTCCAAAGCATAAATCCACACACACTTTCGGCCTAAAAAAGTGGCGGCAGCAACATTCCGCAATATTCTCCTCTGTTTAGAGGTCATTCCAAACAAACGGGTCTTGCGTCCCCGCCCACCCCAAACTAGCATGTCCACACACAATAAAGGATTTGTTTCCACCTGTTGCAACACATGGAGCCACCTGCTTCCCATCCCCTTTCAGTTTTCATCAGCTTGACCTCTTGGTCAACCAACTCGGGGAATATCATTGACCCGTACTTTATGTTGCACCACCTAAAATACATCTCTGACCGGATTGACCCCTCCAAACCCGCAGAAACTGTTCGCTTACCAATGTGGCAAAATTGAATGGAACAATAACCCTTCCGAAAGTCGCCAACTGGTAAAGTGCGTCCAAACTAAGGCACTGGTAGCCTTGGTTTGGATGAACCTTAATCACATGAACAAGGCTAGAAATTGTAAAAAGACCAAAACTGGAGAAATCGACTGCATTCGTAAGATAAGCAAGGCCACAAGGTTGGACTGAACCTGCAAAAAGAGTGAATGAACTCACATTTTAACAAGGTCAAAATCAGAGAAATCGTGGACTCGAAAGATCAGCATGGCCACAGGGCAGGACTAAAACGACAACACATTGAAAACTCTTCACCATCCCATATTTTAAACAATTCACAGACGCTTTTTGACTGAACGGTTTCACTATGTCCAGTGCTGTGGGCCACCCTGCATTGGCATCAAAGTTTTTCGGATCCCTGACCTCTGCATCTCATTGCCATAGCCCATTCATTCCTCAGGCTTTTTTCCAAACTGGTCGACACCGGTCAAGACTGGTCGACACCGGTCAAGACAAAACACGCATGGCCACGATGTCATGGAAATATGGAAACGCATATCGATAGCTTGAGGAGCTCTGCACATATCACATCCTATATTTGAGAGGCCCATCAGCTGTGTTTTCTTTGCATCAACAAATCCACACGACTTTGTTACGCATCCATGTTGCCACCTCCCTGCGACATCCGGAGAGGAAAAACAAGAAACAGGACAGAGGCAAAAACGGTGCATTGTATTTTTGCTGAAGACCTGGACACTGCGTTGTGCGTCCCACAAGGCAACTCTGACAGAAACTAAATTGTCATTTTCGAGAGGATCTCTTTGTCAAATTGAATACAAAAATAGACAATAAGTTGGTGACACAGTGTTTTGAGAGTTGCAAGATAAACAAGTTTGAGGTTGCAAGTTGTACAGCACGGAGCTGGATTTCATCCAAAATGCGATAACCTGGAAAAGCATGCCATCCTTGCCGGAGAAATATTCCATAACAGGGAGAACGAGGCGAAGTTGTTTCTCAGAAAATGGAGCTTACCTCAATTTCAGACGAGTATTTCAGGAAAGCATTTTTTCGGCCAAAACATCGAAAAAGTTGCATGCCAAAAGCAGGCGATTACCTCCAAAATTAATTTAAAAGCGAAGCAAGCAGTGGCGTCAGGATATTTCCTCTGGGGGCTGACAGGGCGTCAGGTTTCCGCAGAGGGCATCGAATCGGAGCCAGTCGGGGGGTCTCGGGCGCAACCCAACGGGGCTCCAACGGGCAGAGTCCCTGGCAGGGGCTCTGGGAGCAAAGGTCCAGGTGGGGGTTGGGGGAGGAGCCCCCAGAAGCTGCAGAAATTTTGAAATTCTGAGGTTTATTTTGAGTTCATTATTGGTGTTCCATGGGCCAAATTTCAAGCCAGGGCGTCAAATTTGGTGTTCAGATGTCCTTTAACGATTCCGTCACCATGTTGCCTTTTTCAGGGAATGACAGCAGAAGCCAATAGAAGTCGGAGAATCAAATATGAAGCACTTCAATTTTTTTCACACAGAATACAAATAGGTGGACAAAGAAAACTGCATTTCTTCGGTTTTCGTCATTTCACTTTTTCCTTTTTCTCTGGAAGGGCAATTCAGAGACTTGTATTATAGAGTCCTCCCAACCCCTGGTGACGCCACTCCGACGAAGGAAATGAGAACACGCAAGAGAAAGAAGAAAAACGCCTTTTTTATTATGAAAAACAAAACTGAGACATCATCAACCAAGCAGGAAAAAACTGTCGTTCAAACACAGCTCTTACACTGCACAAGGTCTGTAAACAAACATGGTGGAGAAAAAAATAAACAACTCGAAGAAACATTTAGCAAAATAGCGTAACAGAGCAGTCAGTAGAAAAGTGGAAAACTTGATAACAGAAAGCGCAGGAAATGTTTATTTGGGGCAAACGACCAACGTTGCTTGGCCGACTTTGAAATTTTGCTTCCTGTTAGTTGAAGACTGAGTTCTAAATCAGCAAGAACAGGTTCTTATTAACCAAACACCTGAAACAGTCCATGTGACAAGCCGAGAGCCACAAATCTGAAGGTGGCTAACAATGTATCTTGATGTATGGGTTGTCGCAAGATGCGTGCAACAAACGTCGGTTGTAGACGCTTTCAATAATCAGAATCAATCGCCTGAAAACAACACAAAAATTAAGCTGAATGATCGTGATTTGGAAAAATGAAAAAATATCCTGAATCGGTCATTGCAACATTTTCACAAATTTGGGACATTAGTGCCAAAAGTTGGCAAACCTTGACGGCCAACTCGACAAAGAAACATGAGAAAAAATGTCACTCGCTTCAATCAGAAAGACTGTAGGAATTCCAAAACTTCTTGGAATTTTATTCCCGTGGCATTTCCCGACTTTATCCATAATTCCATTTTGAACAGAGATGGTCACCTCAGGGGCGTCGTTTCAGGATTTCGCAGGGTGGCATTCCTCAGAGAAGGATCTGGGCGCAGTCCAGCAGGGGTTTGTAGCGGAGCCGAAAGGGACACAGCCAAGGGCTGTGTCTCTGAAGCTGAAGAAATTGGAAGCTGAAGAAATTTTGAAATTTGAGGTTCACTGGTGCAATATCTGATTATCTATGCTGGAGACCAAATTTCCCACTAGCGCGAGCAGAAAAGCATATGACTGGGAGGGGCACACGGACCTCAAGGGCATTTCTCGGAAAGAGGCGTCGCCCATCTGCCCCTTCGAAATGACGTCCCTGCTCCGCCAGCGTTTGTTTGTATCTCCTTCTCCATCTGCATTTTTTGCACGTCAGTGTGAACCTTTTGCGTGTACCTTCCCGAATTTCCCTGACTGAAGAATCCCTGGGACACCCTGCTGAAAAGCTGGCGAGATACATATGAAAAAAAAAACATCTGCGAAATATACAGGGTACCCCTAAAGTCTTTGGCCATAGGGTAAATGTAAATTTGCTGTTTTTTTATCATATTATGTGGTAGCTCTTACCACATATGTCTACGCTTTTATCGGAAATTGTATCAGCGAATAAAGTGGTGACATCGGTGGTGGGAGCCAGATAAAGTCACAAATCACAAAATATGATAAAAACAGCAAATTTAATATTTTGCCATGGCCAAAAACTTTGGTCATCCCTGAATATGCACATGTCAGTCTCCGAGTTAGAAAGTGTTGACAAGAACAGTAGCGTTGAAGCTAAGACTAAAACTTTCAGATCACAAAATATGGTGAAACAGCAAATTTACATTTTTCCTGTGGCCAAACACATTTGGGCTACCCTGAATGGAAAATGCCCATCTCTCACCTACAATGGTAAATCCCGAGAGAAATAAAGCAAGAAAAGCGAAGCTAACCACTAAATTGGTCTAATCAAAACAGGAAAACAAAGATATTTAACATTTGTCAGCGGATGTTCTGGCCGAAACCGGTATAGATACTCGAACATGTACTCAAGAGTATGAACTCAAGGTGAAGGGATAAAAAAGCACAGGTAAGAAAAAAACAAGTTTGTTTTGAATTCAGCAGCGCTTGGTGATGCAAAGCGATCTGGGGGTCACAGTGCACCATGAAAGGAGCACTAACTCAAACAGTGTGCGCTATTCTGTTCAGTTGTCAATGGGGGAGACGCAACCCCTAGAAACGCCACTGCAATGGTCATCATCGTGCGGCGCAGCTCCATCCACTCATAAACGAAAGCAGATGAAGGAAAATTCAAGTCCCAAAACGGAGATCGAAATCGTGCGAGCACTCCACACCAGCGCTGAGCAACCGGCCGGTCCCGGTCCCGTGACATGACTCCATTTGACTTACACTTCAGACAACTTGCCCACGGAGGACCACAAACACCATGATGATGACAGGGTAATATGCTTACTTTGAGGAAAAAACCAGCTTTAAAGCAAGCTCACGAGCCGTTTTGCTTGATATGCAATCGCCAGGAAAATTAGTTTTAATAATTCTATCGATTTGCAGTTAAAAACCAATCGGCTTGGGGGGGCTGACGCATCTCACCAATCGACTGACATCGCGGCCGTGATCAAGATGGCAAGCAGAGTTGCCCGGAAAAAGGACGGTGTCCAAAAGTAACGGGGTGGGTTGAAGAAAGCGTGACTGGAGTCCCTGGCCTCCCCGAACAAGGGGGAACCACGAGCCGCATGAAATTGGAAGATGAAGAAGGTGTCCGAAACGATGAGAAGTTTGTTTCCTTCAGCCCTCCTGGGTCATGAGGAGGCCCCCATGTTGGGGGATCAGTGAGGCAGAAGAAATAGGGGGAGGGCACGCAATGTGAGGAATCGCACAAGATGTTATCACGTCCTAACACTTCATCTTCAATAATGGACCCATATCATGCTGTTGTTAAAGGTGGATGAGGTTTGAACACGCATGATGAGGGACTGCAAGAACCAAGTCAACAGCTGGTGAACACCGAAAGTATCACACAGCAGGCCAGGTCCAAAAAAACCAATGGACAGGCTGGACCTCATCAAAAACAAAGCCACGTGCGAACTGGTCCACCCACGCTGTTAAGCAGAACAAAGAAATGCCAGGGGCATAATTTCGAGTTTTCCCTGGGGGTCATTTCCCAGAGATGGATCTGGCATCGGGGGGTCTGGGGCGGATCCCCAAAAGTTGAAGAAATCATGAAATTTTAGGCGCAATATCCGTGTTCTCGCGACCGACTGTGACAAGGTTTTCTTGACTTTCGTTGCCCAGCCAGCCCCCGTCACACGATGCAAAAATGATGCAACTGGGAAGTGCATCAACATCTATCACCCCATAGTTTGTAACGGGCCAAACATGCGCAACAAAATCACGGATTTTTATCATGTTGGTCAAAAGGATGCAAAATTGACCTCGTTCTCACAACTTCAATGAACATTTTCAGTTGCGGTGGAGATGAAGGGTTCGCTGGAAAACGATTTCGGTTCGGTGGGAAAACATCGATTATCAAGTTGCGTCAAATTGTGTGACGGGGGCTGTCAACGAAAGTCAAGTGAAGAAAATTTTGTCTCATCCGGACGTAAACTCACACCGAAAAGTTTTCCACTGGATCCTACTCACCGCTGTTGTCTTTTCCCTTCCGCCGGATTTGTGTTGCGCTTCAACAAACCCAATGAATGATGAAAACTTGCAATCCGCTTTGCAAGTTTCCAAAATTCCCACTTTTCCAACTTTTGCAGCTGACTTTTTAGGATTTCTGCGTTGCGCAACCTAATCAAAGACACCGGAGCTAAAAGAAGTGACAATTTGGGAAAAATCGTAAAAACTTACCACGAAACTGCGACATTTAAAGCAGGAAATTGAGAAATCGAAGACCAGTTTTGAAGACCAACGTTGCGCGCACAAGCACAATGAGAACAGTGGGTCCAGACGCCCCGAAGCGACAGGGAGAGATGAACAGAAAAATAGTCAAGAAACAGATAGAGGGATGCGATTAGGCACGAAAATCAATGACGAAAGTCCGAATATCAGTCGCAAACGAAGGCGGATGGCCTAGGAAATCCTGATGAAAGGAAGTCTGATCAGGATGCCTTTGTCAGAGCGACGACGGTGAATCGAAGCTCGTCAGGATCACGAGCCATATACTGCTTGCAGACAGCTGCCGCATCCTGCAAAGAACAAAAATAAGAAAGGATACAACACAGATACCTGAAATGTAATGTTGGCCGAAACACCCTCTTTTCTTGAGCCATGTTTTGGGGAGTGCACAGCACTGGGCAAGATTTTGGCAGCTAAATTTGGTTGCAAAATATGCACTGTTGCTTGCTTTCCGTTTCACCCCTTTGCCGCGCCCCGTCTCGTGCTGCCTCATCAAATCAACCAGCGCAAAGCTTTTTCGCACGTGAAGCCAGCAAGTCAAACCTCGAGGTGATGGGGTTGCCTTTATGGCGCAAGGATGGTCAAGACCCAGAAACGGCAGTTGCGAAGGTCCCACTATGGTTCGTTTTTTTTTCTTTCGCGGTGAAAGAAACAAGAAAGCAGCGATCATGAATCTTTTTCTTTCTTCCTTTCCTTCGTTCATTTATTCTGCGCGATGCTATGGATGGATATTTCATTTTATGACTTCTGTTTTTCAGATTCGGAGAAGTGATTAACCGAATCAAGGATTATTTCTGTGATGAGAGAACATGCGAGATTAATTTATAATTTAATCTTGAAACCGAGCTTGGCCAATTGCCCGCCACCGCAAGCCGAAGCAGACGAAGAAAAAATAACATCGGCCAACTCGAATGCCTGTAATCGCAACCGCGTTGAGATAATACGGCACGAGGTAAATCATTCCTGATGCGTAGGTACAGATGAGAAATCAATTCTGTACCTTGACGCCTTCTCCGCCTACTTCTTTCAGAGTTCTTCGAAAGACCCTCATCGGATCACGTTTTTTCAAATTCTTGTCTTCCCTTTCTTGCATTGTCCGCTTCTGCGGCTCCCCGGGTGATCAAACAGTCACAAAGTATCAACTATTCATTGGGGTTCTAAACAACCGAACAGCATTAATCCCACTCTGTACCGCTTGCGAAAAGCAACGCACGCGAACAAAGATCGGGGAAAGTAAAAACAGCGCATAAAGCGGAGAAACTATCAAAAACGGACAAGAAAAAACCAATAGACAGCAGAGAAAAAGATGAAGGGTCATGATATTACAATTCAAACAGCAAGCAGACCACAGAGGAACCCAATCAAGAGCAATAATCAGAATAGCCATTACGAAATGGCAATGTTATTTACAATTAAAAACTTTGTAATTAAAGTGTAATTAAGGCTGAGAGTACAACCGCATCAGAGAAATGAAATAAAACAACAGTACCAGCTGAAAAAAAAAACAACGAAACAAATCGAAACCACACGAAACGAAACGTGGTAAAAGATAATTCGGACGAAACGCGGCAAAAAGATAATTCTTATTTCAGCAGTGCGCGCGGGCCAGACATTCCTTTTCACCCTCGAAATTTTTGAATTTGGGAGCAAAATGAGCAATATTCGAATTTTTAATGCATTCGGTCCAGAAGTGGAAAACAATTTTCATCGGTTGCAGTAAGTTGTTTTGTAGAATTTTTGTGAATTCGTTTCGCCAACAACTCAGCGACCGACCCATCCCCCACCCTCCCCTAATCTGCCTGGTGTCCGCCTGATGTGGTGTCGTACATGCTGATTTGTTTCATTTTCGCGTTTCTCTTTCTATTCTTTTTACTTCTCTGGACCGTTTTTTATGAAAAAAAAAAATTCGAGTTAATTTTTTCTTTTTCATTTTTCTGGACAATTTATTCTCTTTGGTTTTTTGTTCGGAGTTTCATTTGAAAAAAATCGGCCATCGACAGGATCCGATCCCCAAAACGATGAAATGCGCTTAAAGCATTAACATTTGCCCGTATGGGAAAAGGAAAGGTCCTTAAAAATTTTTGGA
>JASGXE010012609.1:0-13993 GCA_030068105.1 Sinentomon sp. SZTP_YWyxl
GTTTTTTTTTTTTTTTGGGGTGGTTTGGTGCTGGTTTGGGTGGTTTCGGTGCTGGTTTGGGTGGTTTCTTGCGGTTTGGTGGTTCGGTGCTGGTGGTTTCGGTGCTGGTTGGGTGATTTCGGTGCTGGTTTGGCTGGTTTCGGTGCTGGTTTGCGTGGTTTCGGTGCTGGTTTGCGTGGTTTCGGTGCTGGTTTGTGTGGTTTTGGTGCTGGTTTGGGTGGTTTCGGTGCTGGTTTGGGTGGTTTCGGTGCTGGTTTGGGTGGTTTCGGTGCTGGTTTGGGTGGTTTCGGTGCTGGTTTGGGTGGTTTCGGTGCTGGTTTGGGTGGTTTCGGTGCTGGTTTGTGTGGTTTTGGTGCTGGTTGGTGGTTTCGGTTCTGGTTTGGGTGGTTTCGGTGCTGGTTTGGGTGGTTTCGGTGCTGGTTTGGGTGGTTTCGGTGCTGGTTTGTGTGGTTTCGGTGCTGGTTGGTGGTTTCGGTTCTGGTTTGGGTGGTTTCGGTGCTGGTTGGTGGTTTCGGTTCTGGTTTGGGTGGTTTCGGTGCTGGTTTAGGTGCTAGTTTGGGTGGTTTCGGTGCTGGTTTGGGTGGTTTCGGTGCTGGTTTGTGTGGTTTTGTTGCTGGTTTGGGTGGTTTCGGTGCTGGTTTGGGTGGTTTCGGTGCTGGTTTGGGTGGTTGCTGGTTTTACCAGTTACCGAGTAAAAGCAGAGGAGCAATGGAAAGTTGATGCAGCTTTTCTCATAACACCTACTACCTACGTACTTAGGCCTTGCCAACTCAACAACAGGGATGCAATGTCTTGTCATGCCCACATCTTGGCGGTTAAAATATTCTCCTCAGCTTTGAATTTCGAAAGACCCAAAATAATCAACCCGAAATATAGGCCTAATTCCTGAACTTGGTGTTTCCCTTTTGGTCCACACCAAATCACGAAGCACCCAGTCCAAACCGACTGATCCCGAGACATGTCCATTCCAATCGTAACAAATCAATTATAGGGATTTGCAAGCATAACAGTCCAAGATGTAGGTACCTATTCCCATTTGAAACATGTTTTAGGATTCAAAAGCACTGATATATTTCAAAATGAAATGGAGAAGCTGGAGGTCAGTGAAAAGGGGTTCACAGAAAAAGGTGCCAAGCCATCTACTTACATGCCCATTTATCCATTTTTGTTGAGAAGTGGATTTATGACGAAGCATGGTCCTTGATGGCACCTTGTCTGCCCAGTAAGTGATATGTTCTCATGTCAAAGAGGTTTGGTTGGACAGCTACATTATTTACAGGCAACATCTGTGCGATGTTGATGATGCAGTGGTGTAGGCAGGCACCCAGCAGTTTTCCGCTGATTTACTGGCATGAATTCAGGGGTTTTTGCCCAGTATCTGTGATGATTTGGAGTTGTGCAGTGGAATGGAACAGATACTATATCCTTTTGTCCGATGCTGATTGAGAAGCCAACGGTGAAAACTTCTGACGAGCTGCAGCAGCCGACATCTTGGATGGGAACGTCATGAAAGAATGAAGGTGGCCTTTGCAGAAGAAAGAACCAGAAGCCGGCATCTTGGTGTGAATGTGGGATCTGGAAAAGTGGAAAATATGCGGGATATAAAAAATTTGCGAGGGCCAATCATCGTCAGCATCACAATCTGATACCAACAAATCTGATCAAACAATTATTGGAGAATTAACTGCCTTTGAAGTTTTCCTAATTTTTAATCTTGAAGTTGTACGCTAGGCAGGCCTATCGTACATACCAATTTTGGTTTCTTGGACTTCTGGTGTTGCATCCAAAGACCAAGAGAGCATCTCAAAGAAAACCAAATTCAGCAGGTAGGTACCTGCCAACAGTTCTCAGAAAAAAAACCACCGAATTTCCTGATCCCGTCAAATGGGCTTCTAAAATGCCAAATGAACCCATTCTAGGAGACCCCTCGCTGTGAAGAGATATTCGCTGACTAAAATTATCAGTTATAGGTGTCTAACCATTGTATGAAACAGATAGGTTGGTATCTACCTATTCATATCCACTTCTGCCAGAAAAAAAATTTTCTTGCTTAAACGTTGAAGCACTTAGGCTCCTATCGTCAGCATGTTTTCCTTGATTTATGCCATTTTACGTGTGCCAAGATAGATACCTAGGCACCTGGGTAAATAGGTACCTACCTATTTATGCAACACACATTTGTCAGGATTCCCAGTGATTTTGGAAAATATTTTTTCAATGTGTCTTCCATGGTTTCCCAAGGTTTTCTTTACTGCGTGAAAGCGGCTCTCATGAGCACCTCAGTGGGCGCAGGCCACAAAAGTGGTCTGCGGTGGCGTCCCCAGCCCCAGAAGGGTTCCACCTTTCCAGGCACTGGATTTTTCTGCCCGACCTCAAACAGCAATTCAAATACCGGTCAAACCAGTGTCGTGAAATATGAAGGTACAGTCACAGAAACAATAATGATTCCCTTTATACGTACAAGTTCCTTCATTGGATCATTGCTCAGTAGGTATTGCGACTGTGACTGTGCATGCATGGTATTATGGATGGGCGTACCTGGCACTGGCTGCAGGAGTTCTCACAGGGGGATGAACCTCCAGAGAGGTAACATTTTCCATCAGGTACCTACTAGGTAGTAGGTAGGTACCTCGCCGGGATGTGTACCTATCCATACGAATCGGGGCATTTCCCGATTTTGTGTGAGGATAAAAGCAAATTAAAGCTAATCTAACCCAACAACCTGACCTGCAGTTGTTCAGTCAGAAAGGGTGCACTTTTTTTAAATAAACTGGGGACGGAGTCCCCCCGCCGACGTGTTCGTTGGACAAAAGGTCCAGAGTCATTTTTAAAAGTAAAAAAAGACTGATGCCGAGGAAAGGCGCACAAAACATCCAGTGCATCAAAACACGATGCACTGGATGTTTCACGGGGTTGGACTTTTTCCAATTTTTGGTCCAATTTTTTCTTGGATTCTTGGTCCAATTTTTGGAAAAATTGGACTTTCACGGGGTTGGACTTGTTCACACTGAATGTGCCGTGACAAATTGCAACAATGTTTGATTTTGTTGAAATAGGAAAGGTTGGTAATTTTAGAAAAAAATAAAGTGAAAAAATATCCCAACTTTGCATTTTGCAGGTTCTGTGGATAAGCATGATGTGAGTAAACGCTGAACCTGCTTGTCCTGCTTGTCTTGCTTGTCCTGCTGGTATTGGCCAGGTTAGGGTTAGGTGAGGTTGGGATAACCTAATCAAACAATAACCAAACCTATTTTCACCATTTCCAGCAGGACAAGCAGGTTTCCAGCAGGACATGCAAGACAAGCAGGACAAGCAGGTTCAGCGTTGCAGTCACACCCACGTGAGTGCAAGAGCACATTTTTGTTCCCTAGTTTGATTTGAGCGAACATGATGCACAAAAAATTCTGCTTGGAATGAATCTCTTGGTGCTGCCGCATTTTGGCCTGAAATTTTGTCAGGCATCACGTATCCTAGTAGGTACGTTGGGCACCAACCTGATTTTTGTTGGACAACAACAGCTCCTCTCCACTTCACCGATGCAAACGTCTGCTAATCGCATTTCAGCAGTGCTGGTGTTCGGTGTTCCCCGGTAACATCAACAACCGGCAACAGATTCAGCAATTCGCGTTTGACCTTGGCATCAGTCTTGTCTCGGTCAGCTGGTCGGAGCCTTGCACGTTGAACAAGACAGATTCTCTCCGTCTCCGTGTGCTGCCACGAAAAGAAGCCAAAGGTGCGATCGCAATTTTGGTGCATGCACAGAATTGACCCAACAGACCGTGTTGCCACAAGTGGGGAAAGGAAAAATCCTTTTCAAAAGTCACAAAACCCTCAAATTCCAGAGTGGCAGAAATTGGAGGGAAAAGTACGAGCAGACGACCATGAAACCAGAGTTCTCAGAAACGAAACAGAAATGTGCCATGGGCATGGCCTCCGAAATTTTTTTTGAAATTCAACTTTTTCAGTTGTCGCCCGAATCATGTGTTTTTTCCCACTGGCGGTGGCGGCCAAAACAAACCAAAATCGGGCAATGCGAGATCGCTCCAGAGATAATGCGAATCCACAGCGAAGGACAGGGAAGGACATCCAGTCCCAGGGAATACCTTGCATGCTTTTTGGCGTGGCGTGGTTGGCGAATCAGAAACAGAAACGCAGAAGGTCAGAAACTCGAATCGGAGACTCCTGGACAGAAGCGGTTTGGATGAGCGCGAATCTGGTGGTTCAAAAAAATCTGATGGTTCAAAAAGAAAAGGGTCAACGTTGAAAAGGAGACAAAGACAAAAATCACGGATAAATTTTGAAGACTCAACAAGATCTCGCAATAATTATACATGCCGTCATTCCAAAATCATCTCAACAGAAGTTTTATTTGTGCGAATGTGGTTAATTTGTGTGGATGTTTATATGCGACTCCGCATTTCAAGCCACCAGACATTCAAAAAATTGCAAAATCACATTTTTCATGCGCAAACTGTGCCTGCGCGATGTCGCAACAACAATCCATTTGTCATGTGGGCATCCCAGATGGGCCCCACATGAATCCCATATGGGAATTTTTGCCTGGGGCCCATATGGGTGTATTGTGAGGGCCCCATATGGGAACCCCATCCCACGCGCTGCTCTGGCGGGTGGAATGGGGTCCCCATATAGGGCCCACGTGGGCCCCATGTGGTGGTGGAATGCCAAATCATCACCCCACATATCAACCCATTTCACCATATGGGCCCCATGTTAATCCCATATGGGGCCCACTTGAGTGTGCCGCTTGGGGAAGGGCTCTTGACCTGTTTTTCAGTTGCTGTATGTTTGCTGGAAATGTGATCGACTTGTAATGGCTGATTCTTCTGAAGTCTAATAACCCAAAAAGTTTGTTTGCATTCTCTCCATCCATGCGTGTAATGTTAAGCATTTGCTTCGTTTTTGCAATGTGTCATACGTTCGTTTTTGGTGACCTCGTTGTGATGTCGTGAATTGCAGTGTATCGTCCCATGTTTTTTTCGACGAGTACCCCCCGAAGTCATCGGACGACAAAAAGTCACTGTATCTTTTTTGTTTAGAATGGCCCCACGATGTCAAAAAAGAAGTATGGCCAATTATTTCAGAAACACTCTGTAAGCGTGATGCCAAAATTTAGGTTTATAATTTTTTACAGGAACAAACGATTTTCAGGAAATTCATTTACAGTTGCTCATGTCATTATAGTGTCTGCATTTCATGAAAGCGTTTTCTTCAGCTTTCCGTGGGCGGATGGGAAAAATTTGAAACCTCGGAAAATAGTCTGCGATATTACTCTGTTGCAAATTTTGAAATTCGTGCGTTGGCGAATTTATAATCCTTAGTTTGGAAGAAGGATTTGTTTTGTCATCCATTTTGCCCCTTTCACATTAAATCCCTTTATAAGCTGTTTTTTTATTCGATCCTCTGCTGAAATCGTTTTCTGCATGCTGAGCGGGTTGTTGTTGTAATGAGTTCATCTGAAAGGCAATTGAACGCATTAGATCAAAATCAACAAAACTGAATTTTCAAAGTTTTGATGAATAAGTCCAGATATATATAAGAAATAGGCCAAAATCATAGGTAGGTAAATCGATTGCGCTCATGAGATCAGCATGGTCACATAATATAGGGTGACTAAAACTGCAAAAATAGTGATTGACCTCAAATTTAGAACAAGGCCGCAGGAATGGTAAAAACGACCAGGAAATCAAAAAAAAAAGAACAGCTATAAAATATTTGAAAACTGATATTTCGATTAGGAAAAGGGCAAAAAGAAATGAAACCCCTCACAAGCTGTCCGATAAACAAATGAATAACAATGGACGAAAAATATATTCCAATGGACAAAATTGACAAAAACATGGAAAATGAACAAAAACAGATGAAAAACATATTCTGATGAATTTAATGAACAAAGCGCAAGCAAATGAAAAACATGTACCTATTCCGATAAATAAATTTCCAGTTATGAACATTTTTTAAAATTCAGTGCACACTAATCTGGTTTTATCGCATCTTGCAAAATGGCGGGATTGTGAGAAATTCGTCTTGCATGCAGGCCCTCAAAAACTGTAGCCAACTTGATGGTTAAAAAAGAGACAATAAGGTTAATTAGGTTTATCGAATTCAAGGAAAAAACAATCCACGTAAAAAGCTGAAAAAACATATTTTTGCTCTTGTTTTTGTGGGCCTGAATGGGAAAAACCTTGATGGATATCTTTCCTTTGCACTCACAAATTACATTGCACACATATAAAATTCCAAACAGTTTTGAGATTTTACGATAACTCCCATGCAGGCGTTCCCTGTCCCCCGGCATTGCTACTGAACAATCTCCACAGGCATTCATATCTATTTCAAAAGAAATCTGATATGTGGTTTGTTCCTCAGCAAAAATAAGCTACAAAAGTTTACGAATTAAAAAATGCTGAGGCCTGCAAAAGATTCATTCCTTCTGGAAATTTGAAGGAAAAATTCCCAATTTCCGCAGTTTAAAAAAAACACTTCGAAAGGTTTTGTGTTCTGCTGTTCTGTTGTCCTTGAAAATTTCGAAAGTTTTGAAATGCTTGAAAGATTTCAGCAGTGGTCCATTTTTCAAAAGTAATTTAGTCGATACTCTCCACAAAGTACACTCAGATTTCGAAATGTGTTCTGATCTAATGAAATCAGATGCCATAAATTTCGCGCGGAAAAATCTAACATTTCTTTCCTGATATTCAGTGAAAATGTCACATAAATTTGCTGCGGTTTTGTCAATTCGGTTGAAAAGGTTGTAAATCTTTCGAAAAGATTCTAAATTTATAAAAGTTGGGCGCCATTAACTGAATAATTGTCTTCTGCAAACG
Organism: Sinentomon sp. SZTP_YWyxl; assembly: GCA_030068105.1. Taxonomy (NCBI): domain Eukaryota; kingdom Metazoa; phylum Arthropoda; class Protura; order Sinentomata; family Sinentomidae; genus Sinentomon; species Sinentomon sp. SZTP_YWyxl. The sequence goes on from JASGXE010012609.1 coordinate 6,843, forward strand.
TGTTTTGTAACAGATCAAGTCAATCAAAAAACTTGCATAGGTTTCTATTTTCGCTTCAAAACACGTCCTCATGGCACTATTTGGCTTCACGTATTCAGATCAAAAAGCAACGGCAATGGCGTTTCCAAGCACAATTTCAGGCAAAATATCAGTCGACCTATAGCCTAGTCGGTATGGCGATGTGGCCTGTCTCGAGGCTAACGGAAAAGAATTGAGTTTGCGAAGTTGGGGCGTGCTGTAAATTCAAAAGAGCCAAAAGCGCAGACCCCCACGTTTCCAAACCCCCCAAACCCCCATCGCGAGAGGGATGGGTTCGGGCATTATCAATTATAAGGCGGTGGCTTGCAGCCAACCCATCGCTCCTCTCCAACCCACCCTCCGCTGCCCAACACTCACACAGCTTCCTTTGTTCAGATGGAAGCATCCCTGCAGGACTCCCCAGGCTGCTCTGCTAGAAGAGCTCTCTCTTCCTTCGATATCTCATCCCGTTTCCCGGCATCACCCGTTCGCCGCCCCTTAAACAATAAAAATATCTGCAGGATGCTGTGGAGACACTGTTGCCCTGGTGCGCCCAGAGCCTGAAATTTGCTTCCCCTCCATTAGGCTAGAAATAAAACGGGACTGGCTAGGATGGCGTGGCTGGCAGAGGCGCGTCCGCAGATGCACTGGGTGCTCTCGACTTTATGTAACGCCTGGTTTTCTTAGCATCTCTTTGTCTGGTGATAAACGACTTGATGTTCTCGCTCTGTGGCCAAGGGCGAGCACCCAAAATGTTTGGCTTTGTCCGGTTGGAAGTCTCATTACGAAAACTTGTGGACTTGTTTTGCTAAGGCATGAACCACTGCATATACGAGTAGACTGCACAGAGACCGTTTTATGGTGTACAGAATCCTCTTTTGAGAAAATTCTAAACAGACTTCATGAGAACGATTTCACAACTCTGAGTACCAACAAAAGTTAGAGAAAACACTTGTTTTTACCTTGCCAACGTTGAGACAGTTTCTCAGACAATGCCCCTATTATGGGAATTCGTTGTTCGTGCACACCTGCTTCGTTATGCCATCTTGTCCGACTTTTGAATCATCTCTTCTCTGGCATACTCGTAAGTTGTCTAACACCTGTTTGTTGAGTCGACTTATTCTTTGGTTTCGTTGAATCGGGGCTGAACTTGTCGTTCCTGATTTAATGTTACGTGGTATCTTATTTGCACAGCAAATAAGATACTCTATACCCGCGGGCCATATGGGATTTTGATATGAGATTTTGTCAGACATTTGAAGCACGGGGCAATGTAATTCCCCATTTCGCATGCGCCGCAAAACACATTACATGAAGGAATGCATTTAACAGCGCTTCGATGGGGAATAACATTGCCCCGTGCTTCAAAAAATCTGCAAGAAATCTCCAATGGCCCAGGTATTCAGAATGGCGGGAAACAGCAAGCATTGTTGGCATTGTTTTGTTTTTGCTTTATTGTTTAATTGCGCAAATAACCAGGGAAATGTATTGGCGCTAGTGATGACATAGAAATGGCGACAAAGAAAACATATTCACAAAAACGGACGCAGTCCATATGTCAAGTTCCGTCAAAAATACACAATACACGCCATTAAAATGAACAACGTAAAATAAAACCAACGAAGAAGCTGGCTGGCGTGCGTGAATAGCTGACGCATTTATCAAAATTTGAGATGATCTTGGGAGGTCATTCCAATCTAAGGCATATAGTAAAGAAGGAATTCTGAAGTAAGTTACTTCTTGAGCGGGGTATAAGTAGTGACATACCGTTTTCAGTGCGACGCTGTAATGATTTCACAGACAAGTCATATGGAAGTGACGCCTCTACACTTTAAACTCGAAGTTTAGTTTGGAGCACTATATTTTAACATGAGCTTAGACAGGAAGTGTTCTTTTAAGGACATTTATGGAACACTTGGTGTGTTCTTGGAACACATGAGCGATTTGGAACACCTTAAGTGTTCCATTGGAACACCTTACGTGTTCCAAATCGATGGAAATGGAACACTCAGTGTGTTCCAATAACAGAGCAAGTGTTCTATTGATATTCTTAAAAGAACACCTCCTATCTAAGCCCATGTTAAAATATAGTGTTCCAGACTGAACTTCGTGTTAGAGTGTATGTATATCATTAAGAATAAAGCCACTCAGCAGACAAAAGCCATTCTCACGGCAACGAATTGGAAGGGGAACTATAACCCTAGGTCCTTGAGAATTGAAGAGACAATGCAAAACCTGTCGAACTTGCCAGAAATAATCCTGGCTGCCCGGCGCTGGACTTTCTCTAATGCTGCGATTAACATGACTTCCACTTATATATATTCCAAAATAGGAAGAACATAACGACACATAGGCGTGTCTTTTGGCAACAACTAGGGCTCCTCTAAGGTTACAACTGGTCAGCGGAGACTTTCTCCGTTGGCTCTAGATTTCCAACTTTGGTCTTGATGAACGGTATTTGTTGACACCTTGTAACACAAGCTTACAGATGTGAGAGTCTCTGCTGGTGCGGGAAACGCTGAAGCAGGATAAGGGACTCGTAGCCTGAATTCAGTACCCACTGAAATCTACCAATTTCATCTGAAATTCCCTCCCCACTTTTCCCCGCGAATAGTTTAGTGGTTGGGCCCTACAACACAGTCACAGATGCATCTCTGTCTGGCGTGGTCCTAGAGGGGCGCTGTCTGCCTCCCCTTCCTGCTCCAGCATCCCACCACATTTCGTCCCTAGCAAGGCTCCTAAAAATCAATAGGTCCCAGCGGTGCACTAAGCCTTCATCCCAGCATCTAGCCTCAACCAGGGTTTGACTGGAAACCGCAGCCTTCTGCCCTTATACTGCAACAGAGGTCCACAGCATCTCGTAGGTTATTCAAACTTTCAGGCTTGCCACACAGGCCCAAGGCACAGACGCCGACCGCGATGGTTTTCGAGGAATGTTTAATGGGGTTGAAAATTTTTGAATGATGCCGCTTTATGGAGGGCATTTTCGTTTGTTTTGTTTTCGCTATGATGGTTTCCTGTCTAGCCACTTCTCATGCATCATCTTGAGTTCTCCCACCGTGCACTAAGACCACTGTTGCCCCACATTGGATACTCCTACCCGCGCGCACTCATGACCTGTGTCGCCTGGTCGCAGTTCAGGTTTTATTTGATCGGCAGTTATTGAACTTTGGTCGTTGAACGAGTTTGGGACAGCACATAAAACCCTTGATGGATGACCTAAGTTGCCAGTCTGCCCCATCCCCTCAATGGTCTGACTGACTTCAGTTGTCGCATGCGATGCAGATAACGTCAACTTTTGAAGTTGAAGGGCCAAGTTTATGGCGGACAAAATGAGATGACGGTCTATACGAGTATTTTACCGGCGTTCGGATTTCGTTTCCGACTTTTTCATTGGGGTCTTGACCATTTTGGCATTTTATGGAAAAGGCTCCGAGTGAACGAGCTCTAAAAAACTAAGCTGCGAATCTGAATTTTTAAGATTTTCATCATGCGGGATTGGATTGGTTTGGGAGTGCAATCAAAAAGGACACCTGTGTGTGTTGAGTTTCACCGTGGTCGATTCGTTTCACTTAAAACCAGCGATGAGTTAGGTTGGTGGTATAGGGATCTTTACTTTGCTGACGTTGCCAAAAAAATCGTCTTCAACATTGTCGAAAGGTTACTCCATCTTCTAAAGATGAGTAAATCCGAAACTGAGTTTCCAAATTTCTATGATCATGGATAAATTGGGCTTCATAGCCTTGTTTATCGGGATCCGTATAGTGTGGGATAGAACTTCCATTCCGGTAACAAACGCCTTTTGCTATTATTGGCCCCATTATCAGTTGGTAACCGTAACAAATGCGAAAAATGGGGAATGAAAATCAATTGCAGTAAGTCAAAGGTATTGCACTTTTAAATACTCGAAATACCTTTGGTGCATCCCTCTCTTCTTCCCCATATTGTAAGGGAGGCCAGGCTCTGTAGTGGCCAGGCTCTAAAGTGGTCGATAGTTTCAGCTACCTTGGGGTAATTTTGACAAGTGACTTGAGCTGGAGTGCCCATGTTCAAACCACTATCAGCAAAGCGTCCGCCACGTCAGGGTATATTAAACGAAATTTGAAATATGCCAAAGTTAAACAAAAAAGGTTGGCTTATGTGACCCTTGTTCTCCCGATCCATTGAATATGCGTGCGCTGTGTGGCACCCTTCCAAAAGGAGAGATATAGAGGCCTTGGAGAGTGTCCAAAGGCGTGCTGCACGAACCATCACAAGCAATTTTGATAGAACATCAAGTATGACTGCAGTGTTGCGTGAATTGAATCTTCAGACCAGACTCTTCTTGCGAGACGATCGCACTGTCTGAACTTGTTGAGAGATATTATTCTGAATGAGCTTGACTTTCCTTTACCTTGTGCATATTCCATCAAACCCGTTCAACGTGGAACTGCCAATGGGCTGTGCTTTGTACTCCCTGTTTTTAAGCGGAACACGCTTTTCAACTCATATTCTTTCCTCGCACCATTATACGGAGTGGAATTCTCTCCCCAGGGATTCTACCTTAATATCCCAGGGATTCTACCTTAATATCCCAGGGATTCTACCTTAATATCAGGAACACCAGCGGACAGCCGTGATTTTTGCAACATTTGATAATCTTCTGTTGGTACGTTTTAGCCTGTTTAGTGATTTATTTAGCCTTTTTGACAAGACTTCTGTTGCTATTTTTACTTTGCTTTTTCGTTATTATTGTATGTGACCTTGCAGCGCAATTCAATTTTGCTGTACATTGATTATAAAAACAAGAAAAATAATGATAAACAACCTTGGTGACAGTTATACCCAATTGATTAACTGCACCATCTCATCAAAGATGACTGGTCAAAGCAATCGTTGATTGCAACAGAAATAACTGGACCATTCGAGAAAGTTTTTGCCGATTCGGAAACCGATGGTTGGCCGATTCTCGTTTTTGCTGCGGCTCTAGAAAAGATTGGACGATTCGCAAGCTAAAATTGGCTAGTCTGATTCAAGAAAAGAATATATGATTGAAGAGCTTAATTTCGCTGATTCGAGAAAAGATTGGACGATTTTGGCTCAAATTGCCTGATTATATGAGTTATGACTCAAGAAACAGTTTGACGTTCTGGACCAAATTCGCTAATTCAAGAAAAGATTGAGTGTTCTAGCTGAAATTGGCTCATTCAAGATAAGATTGGTGGATTCTGGCCTGGCTAGCACAGTCACATAAAAGTCTTCGAACATAGGAGTTCATTATTAACTCAGGCGCGCCATTAAGAATCAATGACAGCATGCGCCGTAACATCATGACACTCGTGTATGAGGCGTGAAGTTGCACCAAGACGTGTTGAAGCTAGATGGCCCCTGTGTTAACCAGCACTTTAATCGCCTATGTTCGAGGACTTTTTGAAAAGCTCTGTGTAGAAAAGCTCCGATGTTCATCGCTATTCACGTTCTGTCAAGGAAGTGTAATACTCGATGGGCCACGAAGTGTGGAATTTGGAAAATTTGCATCAGAATTTCAGTCAAAAGCAAAATTTTGAAGGATCCTGAACATGACGGTTCTCAATGAACCACCGGTTAATTCCAAAATTAACACTTTCTAGACTGATGGCTTTGACAAATGATAACAGGAGGATCTTGCTCAGTGAAAATTCTCGTATTAACGTAGATTTCCCATACAGGCAGCATATTTTCAATATGTCCATTCGACAATGGAATCAACACGTGGGTGACGAAGATTCTCAGATGATCCGAAGTCGCTGGTCTTAAAGTTGCAATGTCCACTTTCCAGTGATAGCTTTCCATTACGTGCGGACTGAGACAAGAATTTCCATTCCAGGGAAGGATTACTGGTTCCCAGCAGAGAGTCCCAAGCGAACAGAGTGAAGTAATCATGAAGAGACCTGTTTTCAAACAAGCTCCCTCTCCAACACCTTTGGACGTTAAGCGTACCTACATTCCACAGAGATTGCATTCCTGTAACGTCTACAACTGTTTTCTGCATTTTTAGATACGGATTCTGATTACAGTCTATTTATTACAGAGTTATTTATGGTGTATATCTGCGACAGGTTGGCTTTTGTGAGGTATCCGATAACGGAATTCCGTTTCCCGAGAGGTGGGTTTTTAATTCCAGTGTTTGTGACTTCTTTTGTCGAAAACCGCGCGGGCAGGACAACATCAGTGTTTTGTTTTCGACTTGCAGGAAAATAGCTTGCTTTCTCTGAAGCCTGTTTTCATACAGGCACATGAATCCAATATCGAATTTCCCAACTAATAATAAAATTGCCGGCGACGGGCGACCACTTCCTTCTACCGGCCGGGAGACGCACCAAAACATTTCGGAAAAATACAGTTTTTTCGAAGATTTGAGTTGACATTCCATTTGTAGATTTTCTGTGGAAAAGTAGCGAAAGCCTTATGTGACTGCCTCATCAGCTGGTAGAACGACTTTGATAACACAGTGGTCAAGAGGTTATACTTTCATTTTAAATCCGCAGTAAATTTACTATGATCAATGCGAAACTATCAATTGACTTCTTATTTGACTTTGAAAATACATTGGTTGTCTCATACCCTGGGTTAACTTTATTTTGAGCACCTTTGTTGGTGATGTCGCAATTAGGTAACTCCTTTATCAAATATCATTTTCCATTTTTAAGTAAATTTTTAAAAGGTCATCATCTACTCTTCATTCCACATGAAGATATGAACTAAGAATGCTCCCAAGTGTGCTCAGAGTGAATTCAGAATTCTTTCAACAATGAAAACTCGGTTGAGAACTTCATTCTCGGTATAGAAATTAAAGTTTTTCTGTGTATTTAAATGGAAGAGTGTGAAGCATTCTCAGTTTATATCTTCAAATGGAACAAGGTGTAATTTACATTTTTTGTTCAAGTTAGACAACTGACTGTGCTTACCCTGATCAATTATTGACTGAGTCTATCACATGTCATTTATGTCATGTCATTTATGTCATTTATTTCTCATATGTCAATTGACTACTTCTATCACCATGCCAAAACATAGCTGTCCGAGCTGCTATCCGGTAAAATCCGATCTACCGGCGGTGTTAAACAGCCTGGGCAAAAAAGTACCAAAGCGCCGTACCGGGCAAGGTATATAAC
>JASGXE010012610.1:0-12733 GCA_030068105.1 Sinentomon sp. SZTP_YWyxl
TTTCCCGCAGGTTTTCCACAGAATTTTGAATTCCCTGTTTTCCAGGTCCGGGCAGGACACTGGTCCGATTTTTTAAACGAAGCCCATCTTTTTAGGCCGCGGATTATTTTTATTTTTAAAAAGTACAATTTGTACACAAAAAGAAAAGAATCCGCGGCCTAAAAGATGGGCTTCGTTTAAAAAATTTGCCCACTCTGTAGATGTTGTTTGCGTTGTGTAGATCGGATAATTTTTCAGATCGAATTTATTCAAGCCCCATGCATGTGTTTCAACGCGTTTGTTCTAATCGGGCCAGTGGGCCCGAAGGGCCTACTAGTTTTTAGTATTAAAGAGGAGTAGAGTGCCCTTAGTATTTTTATGGTGACTGCCCGTCCCAACTCACGCCAACAAAGGGCGCTTGCAGGCTTCGGACTGCCAGAGGCGTGGTTCGCAGCACCTTTAATTTGTATACCGCCACTCCAGCTGGCGTTTGCATGGCGGTGGGTCAAAGCATTGGGATAAAAGGGAGAGGCTCCGCTTCGGCAACGGGCCGGCAGGTGACCGGGGAGGCTGACCAAGTTGTTGGGTCGCGGCTTCTTCTCTGCTCCGTCTTAGGCTGCGGGCTCTTTTGGCTCCGTCTTAGGCTGCGGGCTTCTTCTTTGGCTCCGTCTTAGGCTGCCGGCTCTTTGGCTCGGTCTTAGGCTGCGGGCTTCTTCTTTTCCTCCATCTACCGCGCCCGCACTGGAATCACCTGACTCCGACAGCGGCCGGTCCCGGCTTCCGCGCTGACCTCTCCTATGCTCGCCTGCCTTGATTTGCAAGGGCCCAGCATATTTTTACGAGCTTTCTAATGCGAGGGACTTTGCCTTGGCCGCGCCGGGCCCAACAGCAGGTTGCCCTCGTATACGAAAAAATAGGATATTTCAAATCGCAAACTGCCGATTCAAGGCGAATTTTTTTCACGCCGAGCAGTCCGCAGATCAGGGCTTGATGACGCCACGACAAATGAAAATAAAACAGGACAGGATGTCCGCAAAGAGCAGTATGCTCTTGCAAGGCGAGTCAGGAGTTAGAACTTTCGCCTTTGCGAAAGAGAGTTCCAGCTCTTTTTAGTGCAGCGGTGGGCGCATGGAACAAGTGCCTCGTGCAATGGGGATAGTGAATGACGGATCACGGTGGCCCGACCACAGAAAATTGATTAACTTTTTAGTCAGATGACGGATTTTGATTAAACTTGGCATACCAGAAAGCCGAAAATAAGCGATTTTAGGCGTGTATACGAAGCCCAAATTTTCCCTGGTTAAACCTTCATATCATTTGAGGAATAAAAGTGTTTAATTTTTTCTGTAACCAAATTCCGGGTTCCTGCCAGATATTTTCAATGATAGCGCGATTTTTCCATTGTAACAATGGTTTCGACCTGCGGAAGAGTTATAGAAGAAGCTTTCAGCTTTCCAAAAGCACCAAAATCAGTACATTTGCTCACCATTTGGCTCTTATCAAAGAGAACGGGACATGGAAGCATTATTTTGTTTTCGACTAGAGAACTCATGCCAAAATTGACGTGTCGCGTTCTCCCTTGAAATTAGATTCAAATCGTGTGCAAACACAATAATTTTCGCGTTTATGGAAAGTTGGAAGCACCCTCTGCAACACCTCTACAGGTCGAAACCATGTTAGTTATAATGGAAACAATCGCGCAATCATTGACAATGTCTGGCAGGTACCTGGAATTTGGTCACATCTTCACGAAAACACTTTTATTCGTCAAATGAATTTGCAGATTTTCCGGAGAAAAATTCGGGGTTGTCTTGCACGCTTAAAATCGCCTGCATTTTGGCTTTCTGACACAAAAAGTGTCATCAAAATTATTCAATGGTTCAAAAGATAATCAACTTTCTCTGGGCAGACCACAGCGATCCGCCATTCATTCCCATAACATTTGGCCTGGTTCGATGCGCCCACACCGTAATGACAGCGCTCCTGTTCTGAACAAAGGTGGCCAGTTTTTGACCTTCTTTAATGGTAAAATTGCATGGCGCAAACTTAAAGCCGCCCCAATTGAAGGTGGGATATTTTATTTATTTATTTATTTATTTATTTATTGGTACAATACTGCTTCAAAAGAAGTGGAAGCAGGACAACAGACAATAGAAAAAGATCAATATGGCAAGGACAAGGCAATGATATCAACTGAGGAAGGAAAAAAAAAAAAAAAAAATCTACGGATTGTTTTGTGGTGTGACTGCCTGGGAAGCTAGGGCACGGGAAATAAGCGGTGATGCTGCTGGCAAGGAGTTCCAATCTCCAATTGTTCTCGGGAAAAATGAATGAAGGTACCGGTTTGTTTTGCAAAAAGGAACATTGAAGGCCAGACCATTGTCAGTTCGGCGTTGGATAGGCTTAACAACATACTTTGCTGGCATGCAAAAATTTAAGGAGCGGGTGAATATATCGCTAAATAGCTTGAGTCTGTGGTCACGCCGTCTGCTTGCAAGAGTAGGGAGACCAAGGTCCTTCAGGAGCTTTGAGACGCTAATATGCCGGCCAAAAGAACTAGTAATTATTCTTGCAGCCCTTCTCTGCACCATTTCCAACTTTGAAATGCTTTCTTGTGATGTAGGGTCCCAGACCGCGCTAGCGTACTCTAATAATGGTACTACAGTGGACGAATAAGTTCTCAGCTTCGCTTCCTTGGAGGAATAGCGCATGTTTCTCAGGACAAATCGGAGGGTTTTTAAAGCCTTATTGCAGGTGAAATTGATGTGCTCGTTCCAGGTAAGATCGTGGGAGATTAGAACGCCTAAATATTTGAATAACTTAACTTTTTCAATCTCTTCTCCATTTATCTCGTAAAACGACATTTCCCGGCTGGCTTTTATGGAAGGGTTTTTTGTGTAAACGACATTTGGCTGGCTTTATGAGGCGTTTTTGTAAATGATATGGCCTTAGTTTTTGCCGCATTAATTTGCATTCCCCAGGCTTCACACCACAAAAAGACACGGTTGAGGTCCGACTGCAAAAGGGCAGCATCTCCAGGGGTTGCAATATTTCTATACAGGACAATGTCGTCGGCGAATAAACGAATTTGGGAACTAAGGTCTCGCGCAATGTCATTTATGTATATAAGGAACAGTAAGGGACCGAGGACACTGCCTTGGGGAACTCCTGATGTGACTGAGCATTCATTTGATGATTCGTGCTCAACCATTACAACTTGCGTGCGAAAATCCAAGAAACTTTTAAGGATGTTTATGATTAAGGGTGGGAAACCAAGCATGCTAACTTTAACAAGAGTTTGTTGTGGGGCACAAGATCAAATGCTTTTTTTTGAGATCCAGAAAAATCGCATCGGTAACAATGCCATCATCCATATTTCCGGAAATTTCATCTACTAACAGTAACACCTGAGTTTCACAAGACATTTTCCCCCGAAAGCCAAACTGATTTGGATGCAATACCTTGTTAGAGACCAGGAAATTTCTTATAAATACAGAAAGGATTTGTTCAAAAATTTTTGAGCAGATGCAAGTGAGAGAAATTGGACGATAACTGTCGGGGCGGTTTGCAGGCATGTCTTTTTTCTTGATGGGAATGACCAAAGCTTTTTTCCAGTCGAGGGGTAGGTTTCCAGTTTTCAAAATTTCAGTGAAAAACGTGGCCAGGATGACGCCTAAGGCGGGAGAAAGCTCCTTTAACAAACGGCCAGGGAGGCCATCGGGCCCCATGCTTTTTTTAGGGTTAATTTGAGAAAGTAGCTTTCGAACTCCATGGGCTTGGATAGTGGGGATAGCAGAGCTGCTAATGTTGTTTTGAGCATGGACAACAGCATTAGGGGCATCCCTCGGGATTGAGAAAACACTCGAAAAATAGGTATTCAATGTGTCAGCGATCTCTCGTGCATCCGAAATAAGATTTCCGTCCGGGACAACAAGCGGTGGTATCCCACTACTCTTTTTAAGTGATTTCAGGTATTTCCAGAAGCTTCTGCAGTGTTTGTCCTCAAGGGCACGGTTGATAAAGGAGTGAAACAGGTTGGAGTTTATGTCAGTGCACTGATTTTGAAGCTGGTGATATTTGTCTCCATCGGCAGGCAAACCGCTGCGTTTAAATTTAGAATGTGCACGCCTTTTCTTCTGAAGGAGCTTTTTTAGTTTCAAGTTGACCCAGGGATATTTGGTGCTCGCTTTGGCTGTTTTTCGAGGAATGGAATTCATGAGCGCCAAAAGCGTGTTTTTCAGAGTGAGCCACGTTTCATTTATTGGTCTAGCTTTTATGAATTCGGGTGAAAAGAAGGGGTTGGTAAGCAAAGATTTGTTTAAAGGGGGCCAGTTCACAGCAGAAAAGTCCAGAAATTTTTTAACTTTTTTCTTGGAATTTTCAGATCCCAACACAGGGAATGACAGTGTGACCAGTTCGTGATCTCCAATGCCAGGAAGAACATTAACTATTGCACCAGGCCAATCAAAGTTTGCTAAAGCGATGTCCAAAAGGGTTTTAGACTGTGGAGTTATCCGTGTGGGCTTATTTACAAACTGCGACAAATTAAATGAGTTGGTTATCTCCTCCAGACACTTGTCGTTGTTGTTTAATGTTAAAATATTAGGAGACTGTTGGCTGATGTCCCGGATGTCAAAGCAAAGAAATTTGGTGAATTCACGTCACCGCAAACAAGCACCCTATGCCCCTTGGAAAGATGCGCACTGACAGAGTCATAGAGATCTTTTAGGGATTGCTCATCGGCTGACAAGTTTGGAGGGAGATAAACGCTGGCCAGATACACCTCAAAATGTTTACGGAATTCTACTTTGCACCAGACAATCTCTAAGGGACTAGCTTCATTTAGGTAAGTATCTGCTTGGCAACACTCAATGCTCTCGTGTACAGCCACTAGGACCCCGCCACCACGACGACCATTCCGTCTGTCGCATCGGAAAACGTGAAAATCGAGAGGGAAAATTTCCGCATCGTGACTCCATATTGTGACTCTTGATTAACGAAGCTCGTTCAGCGTGCTCGGTGACTGGTAAGCCTGCAGGCAGCAATACTTGGATCATTTCTTTTCTCCGGCAAATTTCGATTGGAGGCAGATGTACATACAAACCGATATGTGACAAATTCAGAATTTTGAGTTGGACATGCAGATGAATTTCTGCCCACGAATTGATCGATGAAAAGCTCTCCATTCCGAAGAATCCTGACATGAGGTCATGGTTTCGACATTTGATGAATACCTGTGCCTGCAGGAACTAAATGCTCAACTGGATGTCGAATTTGTTCACTTCAAAGAACACTTCTTGAAAGAAACACTTCCCCAAGACTGTGTCCCAACCAGATGTACAAAAGTTTGGCAAAAGATGCTCCGATTTCTCCGGATTTTTTATTTTTGGTTAGGCGTGGGTGATTTTGAACCAGCAGACAAAAGCGTCCCTGTTCTTCCCGCACCCACAGAATGAATTGGTACTCCCCGGCCAGTGAAAGTCGGATTGCTCATGTCACTTCAGAAATCAGATGTGGCCCAATTGTTGCAACAAAATTCCTGCATGGTGCGCTCTGAATGTTCCGTTTTTCGAGCGACAACTTTCGGAGGTGAGGGAATTCAGTCCTGAAAGCAGCATTCAGGAAGCAATTTTGGTAGTTTGTATTTGGCTTCTGGGAGGTTTTTCCCTTAGACCCCCACCAGGGGCTCAGCCCCTTGGATCCCTGTCAGGGTGCATCTGCTTCCAGACCCTCACAAGCCGCTGCGCGACCATCGCCTTGACGTCCTGCAGATACCAATGGGCTTACAGCATTCCAGGAATTAGTGGACTGATAACTCTGGAAAACCCAGAGAATTTCTTCCCAGAAATTGGCAGAAAATGCTGAGAGATCATAAAAATGTTGCATCAGGAGAAGCAACGGCTGGATGTTGGATGTTGCATCAGGAGAAAAAAAGGCAAACAGCGGCGCAAGTAACAGTAAATGAAGGGACCAAATTTGGAAACTTTTAATCCTCATTTGAATCTTTCGCTTATGATGTCAGTGTTTTTCTCATGACACAAAAACGTAGGGGGTTTACAAAAACATTTACAAATTGCAATTTGAAAATTTCATTTTTTATTTTGAAAATTTCAATTGGGTTTGCAAATGTTCATTGATTTTGGAATCTGGAAAATACTGGGAAAATTGTTAGCGATTTTTTTGCCATTTGGTAAATAACCTATGGCTGTATCACCTATGGGCCGCTGCATGTGTGGATGTAAATGGGGCCTCCAAGTTTTTAAAAGGGCCACATTATAATTCTAGGGGTCTCGCAAAATTATCTGGCCCAGGGCCTCCACTGACCTAAATCCGGCCCGAGAATTACGGAATATATGTTGTTTCAAATATTTATTTTTTTACTCATGCTGAATTTTTATCGGGGGATTCCACATTTCACGTTGAATTTTGAGGGGTGTTCCAGATTTCACATTTAATTTTGAGGGGGTTCCAGATTTCACGATAAATTTTCTGGGGGTTCCAAATTTCACGTTGAGATTTGAGGGGGATATTTTTTTTGACATTGAATTTTTAGAGTGATTCCATGTTTCACGTTGAGATTTCACGGTCCGTATTTCACGTTGAATTTTGAGGGGGTTCCTTACTTCATGGTGGGGTTTCAGTTCAACGGGCTTTTCCCGCTGAATTTGTAGGGGGATTCCAAATTCCATGACTGTTTTCTGTTGAATATGTGATGGGGTTCCAAATTCAACGGGATTCCAAATTTTATGCAACACCGCGACCAGCTGTTGTCAGAAAAACAACCCACGTGCGAGATCCGATTACGTCGGAGGAAAGACCACCCCTCATGGGACGTACAGCTAAGAAATATGGGAAAACGACAGCGAAAAACATCGCCTCGGAGTCGGCCGTGCCATAGAGAACGTTGGCTATCCCTGCAAATGTGTGTTCGCCTTTTGCTTTGAATATCGACAGACAGTGCTTTTTTGTGTTCTGAATTTTTCCGCTTGAAACAAATACTGCAAGCACACGTGAAACCAACGAGATATCGATAAATGAAGAGTGACCGGCGGGCGGGGCCTCACCACTTCGAAATGCAGACATTGGAGGATTTGGCCCTAACCACCTATTGGTGGCCACGGAATGAGTTTTTTGATGAGTTTCAATAGTTGCAAAACCGTTTTTAAAAAATCGCACTACATTGCCAAGTTTTCAACCGATCCAGGCAATCATCACTTCACTTGATAGCTAAGGAAACGCGGAATGCGCTCAATCGAATTATTTCCATGAATTTGCAGGCAAATGTGTGTAGCCATAACGGGCAAAGAGGTGCACCTTTAAAATATTGCATATTTTAATGTTCCTTGTCAACAGAGTGAGCTGTTCTGTTATTCAAATTTTTCTGCTGTAAGGTGTGATCGACCTGTGAGAAAGTTGTAGGTAAATGTATTTTCTTTCGATTGACACCAAAATCACCTGCTTTGATGACTATTGAGCCTTAGAATCTCTTGCTGAAATATGCGGAAGTTCTCCAAATTTGAAGAAAAATGCGCGTTCATGCAATATTGCACGGTCTTTGGATGAATATCTTTCCATTGCATTGACAACTCAGTTGTCGAAAATTTCGAGGAATCTTTGCACTTTTTGGGGACACCGAAAACGTCAAAATCGGCCCATCCATTTGGGTTTTGTAATCGATTTTCGACATATCAAAAAACGTTTACTCATTTGCTTAACATTACGCACTTCTTCCTTCTGCCAACCAAGGGGCGAACCCATCCACCAGACTGTTGATACAAGCTGCTTCGTCCATTATCTCTCCACTTAAACACATCGTTGGTATTGACAGATACCTGACAAAAAGGCTGCAACACGCAACACACCTGAACACACACGGCTGAGACGAATGGTTTTGTTTTTCGTTGGCGGTGTGCACGCAGCTGCGCGCTTCCGATCAGAGGCAATTCCCATGCAAGGTATGTCTAAAACACAACAGGTAGAGCCATTGCGATTTCCAATGCTCGATTTGTCACTTTATTGGAAGAGCTATGCCCCGCCCAAAGGTAGGCCTCAAGCGACTGCGCTGTAATTTCAGTTTTGGAAATGGCTCGGCCACGAGGAAATAAGAAACAGCACGCCTGACGTATGTTGGATTTATTCGTCCGTGAATGTCAGCTCAACGCCGACGATCTTCCTCTTTGCGTCGGCAGGGCTGCTCACAATCATGCGGCATGCGGGTTTGCTG
Organism: Sinentomon sp. SZTP_YWyxl; assembly: GCA_030068105.1. Taxonomy (NCBI): domain Eukaryota; kingdom Metazoa; phylum Arthropoda; class Protura; order Sinentomata; family Sinentomidae; genus Sinentomon; species Sinentomon sp. SZTP_YWyxl. The sequence goes on from JASGXE010012610.1 coordinate 8,204, forward strand.
CGGTCCTCAGCTTCGCCTTGCAAGTGTCGTTAGACCAGATTTCTTAGCTGTATGGTCACGGCGGAAAAAGATTACCCATTAATGCTTTTGAAATGGTCAGTGCTGTTCACCCACACAAATGGACAAAGGTATAGGCTTCCGTGTGGTGCGGTTTGCGTGTCTTCTGCTGCATTGCATGGTGTTCCTTTTTCAATTGGCTTCATGCCGGACAATGACGCGTTGCTTTCTGGCCAATTGCTGCAATCATTGGTGTGTGTGTGTGTGTCTGGAATTGATGTTTTTTTAGCTTTTTGCAGCAGAGATGGACGGACTCCGCCTGCTCTGCCGTAAATCATGAGCACTTGAGCTGTTTGGAAAAATCATTGTTTATGTTCGGACTGCAGTTGATATCAACCTTGAATTGGCCTCTCCCACCAATTGCTGTGTTCAAAATGAGAGCGTGCTCATTTGTGTCACTCACTCCAAATTTCATATTGAAACCAACCCTCGCCACTCGCCAGATGAGCAATCGGTTTTCTGCTTCGCACAGTGCCACATGCAGCCACAGGAAAAAATAAATGATGAAGCTTCTCTTGGTTTGATTTGGGTTTGATGACACGTGAGAAACGCACCTGTTGGCTGTTCTGTGTCTGCTGTTGCCTGCCCAGACCGCCTGCTTTTGTTCATTTGCGGAGCATGGAGATGGAACACAGTTTGTTGCTCGCTCCACAGGCCGCAATGCAATGCCGAATTGGCATTGCTGACAGGTTTGATTTGCGGCCTCATCGGCCACATGAATTGCCCGACAAAATCTTTGACCCCGTTCCTGTGGTTGGCAATCAAATGCGGGCATACACAGTCTTCCCTGCTTGCGTCAACAGATGGAATCACCGTTCAGCTGATCTCCACACGTCCACACTGAAGGAAATAATGTCCGATGTCTCAATCACCTACATGAAAAGTGGGTCCTAATGAGACCATATCACACACAATATGCTTTTTTGACCTCATGGGACCACAGATGAGACAAAAATATGGCCCGTCTGGAACCACAGCAAAAATGCGTTATTTGACGTCGGGGGACCTCCTAACACCAAGGACCCTATGGGCCTTTTGAAAATCTATGGGACCCAATACGACCTTGCGCAACCACATCAAAAGTGTCACATCAGATGGGAGTCCTCTGGGAGCTTATGGGACCACATGAAAATGCTTTGCTGTGAATTTGTGGAACCTTTAGAGACCACATAAAATGCTTTATTTGACCTGGCGGTACTCTGGGGCCTCATAGGCCAGAGGGACCGGCCATATCCGAAATGCTCTTTTGACCTCGTGTGACCTTAAGGGCCCTCACGAGACCGTGTGCATGGACCACTTCAAAATGCTTTATTTGACGTCACGGGACTCTAAGGGGCCTGGTGTGACCGTACGGACCACACCCAAAATGCCTTATTTGACCTCACGGGACTTTAATGGCTCTTCTGGGGCCTTGAAGGGACCACATAAAAATGCATATTTTACGTCACAGGATCTTAAGGACCCAAATGGGACCTGGTCTTAAATCAACATGCCTTATTTGACCTAACGAGACCTTGAGGGACCCTGAGTTGAGGGACCACATCAAAAAATCCTGATGTTTGACCTCACGGGATCTTAAATGCCCCATGAACCCGTGGAACACTGAGGGATCGCCTGAAACAAGCCTGCCTTATTTGACCTCACGGGACAGTACCGCCCTTTTAGGACCATAAGGGGTCACATCAGAATTTGTGGGTAAACGAAGTTAACGGAGGGGGGGGCAATCCAGAACCGGGGACAATCTAGAACCCCAGTTTTTATTCTGAGAACAAGGGGGGGACAATCGAGAGCCCCTGAAGCGTCACAAAGGGACAATCCTAGATGATCGTTGTAAAGTGCTGGGTGCTCAAAATTTTTTGCTTTTTTGCTTTTTTTTGTTTGCTTTTATTTTCTAACCTAACCTATAACCTTTTTTGCTTTTTCCTATTTTGTTTGCTTGTATTTCCTAACCTATCCCAACCAAACCTTTTTGCTTTTCATTTTTGTTAGCTTGTATTTCCGAACCTAACCTAACCAAACGTGGATCTCGCACCTGATCCGCCTCTCTTCAACCGTGCAGGACCATTGCAACTCACGCACCTCTTAACCTTGTGTTTGCAACAATAAAAGCTCCCGAAAATGTTCGGGTGGAAATTGCCCCCGGCCACCACAAAGTGGGGCCGGGGGCAATTGACCCCTAGAAATTTTCAACCCTAGACACGGGCAGAAATTGTCTGAAAAACTTAAATAGTGACCTCCATACCACGTATATACCCACGTCAATACCGACCGAAAATGTTCGGGTGGCAAATTGCCCCCGGCCACCCAAAGTGGGACAATCGACCCCCGAAATTTTCAAACTCTAAAGCCGGGCAGAAATTGTCGGAAAAACTAAAAGACCTCTGTTCCATGCATACCCCCCTTTCTGAATAACATCGGTGAGTCATGTTATTTCTCTAGTTCCGCTGCGGTGATAAAACTCAACTGCGTTGTGAATTGCGCAGGCCAAAATGCTTTGCCCTGCCTTGTTTTCGAATCGCAGCACATTCTCCAGTTGCGAGCATGACAAGAGCATAACAACAGGCCCACATCCTTTTCATGACTCATTTCAAAACTTTTCAATGAAGGGAAGCAAAAACGGGAAGTTGACCCTTCACAAATTAACCACGTCTCATCATGCAGTATGGATCTCACAGCGTTATTTTGTGGCGTGCGAAATCTGGCCAAATGGGTTTGAAATGGAAAACGAACTCAATGCATTGGAAGCAAATGTTCTGTAGCCCTCGCTTCTTGCTTTCTTGGCGGCCGTGTTCATGTCCAGCGCTGACAACAAAACAAAATCTCACAGGTGCATCTGCTGCGGAACGATTTTCAATTTCGTCCATCGTCTATAAATTTGCCACAGGGGCGCGGCAAGGAAATGTGGGGGAGAGACTGTGGAAGAGAGACTGCAGAAACATGAGGTGGAGGAGCGGAGATACCTCGGAACTGCATTGCTTTTGACAATTAAGAAACAAACACAGGCCCAATCCACCGACAGAAATGGAAAGATCAACGTGTGGGTCTTGGACTGCACGAACCGTTCCATTTTGCATCTCATATAGCAGAGGCATGGGCTACCAGCTGGACTTTGAGCTGGACATGTGTGTGTGATTTGCGGTCAGGCAACAAGAGGATTTCCTTCCTGCTTGCATGTTGATAACGACAAGCGGCAGAACCCAGTGGGGAGGCAAGACAACGGGCGAGAGGACGGCATTTGCTTTGAGCGCAAACTGGCTTTGCATTCATACATTCATGTATTTCATTGGCCGCAGAAAGTGTTACGTCATTACTCGGATAGCAACCAATTGAAAAAGAACACCACGGAATTGAGCAGAAGACACGCAAACCGCAACACACGCAAGCCTATACCTTTGTCCACTTGTGTGGGTGAACAGCACTGACCATTTAAAAGCATTAATGGGTATTCTTTTTCCGCCGCGACTATACACGGATGCGGGTGAACTCGGTGATAAATATTCTGTGAAGGGTCATCGTGCCACTGACCCTCACATTTTCCACTTCTTCCGACAAAAAAAAATACGCCAATTTTGTCGTCAGCATCCTCCCCCCCCCCGATTTTGCATTGCAACAGCATGACCACTTGGGCCAAAACAGCTGACATCCTTGCGGCACATTTCAATGCAAACACCACAAACAACTCATTGTGCTCAGCTCCCTGCGAAGAATATAACAGCAGACAACATCACATCCCACCTCTTCTTTTGTCGCATGGCATCCAGCATTTGAGAACCGAACAAGCGCAACGTGCGTAAAAATAGGTTCAATCCTATTTTTTGCATGATCACGCACGTAACTTACTTGACGCTTATGCTTGTTCATCGGTAAGTAAAAAAGTATGCTGCACGGTCTGTCTGAAAAGGCCTTTAGGACCATGTCTGCCTCTCTCTGCAGTGGGCAATGCAATGCAGGTGGTGCTGATTTGCCATCGGCGTTAAAACTCCTCAAATGTACAGGATGTTTCTGAAATGGTTGGCCATACTTCGTTTTTGACATCGTGGGGCCATTCTGAACAAAAAAGGTAGAGTGACTTTTTGCCGTCCGATGGCTTCTGGGGGTACTCGCCAAAAAAAAACATGGGACGATACACTGCAATTCACGATATCACAACGAGGTCATCAAAAACGAACTTATGACACATTGCAAAAACAAAGGAAATGCTTAACATTACACGCATGGATGGAGAGAATGCATTCTTGGATGGCAATGAATGGATTCTCTGCCATCCCTGCATGTAATGTTAAGCGTATCCTTTGTTTTTGCAATGTGTCATAAGTTCGTTTCTGATGATCTCGTTGTGATATCGTGAATTGCAGTGTGTCGTCCCATGTGTTTTTTCGGCGAGTACCCCCAGAAGCCATCGGACGGCAAAAAGTCACTCTACCTTTTTTGTTCAGAATGGCCCCACGATGTCAAAATGTATTATAGGGTGTA
>JASGXE010012611.1:0-13152 GCA_030068105.1 Sinentomon sp. SZTP_YWyxl
ACAGTCTGACCGAATTTGTGCCAGATGGAGCATCCCAGTCTGACATGATTTTTGACTAACAGAGGCCAATGAAATTAAAGAAAGCACGATGGCCATATAGCCAGAGGATGTGTGATCATATTACATGCTAAATGCATGAACTTCAAGGTATGGATATGCCCAAGCGTCCTTGAGAGGGGTTGGGAGTAGCTTTTTGGTGTTCGGAGGGGATCATTCTGGGGGATTTCACAAACGATGGAAAAACTGGCAACAGCCAACATGAAGAATTCCTGGTCCAGAAAGTGAGATAGGAAATGACTTGCAAAAGTCAAGGAAGGCCCCAAAAGATATCCTTATCCGGAAAAACGGGGCCCTTGCTTTAAAAAAACAAGGTTGGGGTTGAAGCATGTCTTAACCTCAGCATCAAAATACTGCCCAATCATTCTTTTTTCGTGCACTGGCACCGGCAGATTACCTTCCTTTTCCAACCTTCCTAAAGAAAACCATTGCGGGCACCTTCAAAATGCCATGGAGCTGATAGCGGCAGTGGCCGGTTTTGCAATGCCTCTGGAGGGCTTCTTCTGAAAAGAGCTTTTGAAACTGTTCCAGAGATGGCAGAAAGGTGCCAATTTGGAAGGAAGCTAATTAGAGAAGGTCTAGACGGTCCACAAAATTTCAACCCAAAAATCCATCGATTACTTGCCAAAGCCAGGCGGGACTTGAACAACCTTCTTATATCCGCCTGACACTTAACAGAACTGAGCGCTTCTTTCCGTTTGCCGAGCACTACCACATGCACCGCAATCTGCTGATTAGTAACATGTATTTATGGGACGACCTGTTTGGAAACCGCCGACAACAAAATAATTGTCTGACAGATTTCACGGAAATTGCAGGGTGGCAGGAAAACAAGTGAAATCAGTTTCGACACATGCGATACACAAATTAACGCTGATTTGTCTGCGAAGGCATGATTAGATTCTTTTTACGGGCGTAATTTACTCAAAAAGACAAAATGGTGTAAATATCTACATATACAATTCGCAAAGGGCCAAAAGACACTTCTCTTCTTTTCAATGCTCGTTCTCGTGATTTGTGGATTGTGTTCGTGCTTTGCACTTCGCAGCAATTCTACACGGTTGTTAACTTTAACTTTGTTCAAGAACTTTTGTAAGATTTTTCAAACTTTTTATACCCCCGTCTTTGTTCACAGCCTCGTTCTGTTGTTTTTTGAACATCTGGTTTTGTAAAGTACGATTAGTTAGATCTTTCAAGCGAGTTCTCCGAATCTCCACTTGAAGGAACATTGCGAACTACATATCTACGTGCTGCTTCCGTTCTCATTCGAGATGTGTTAGTAGAGTGGAACACGATGTGTTATAGTTTGGCACGGGTGTAGTATTTTCGTCACCATCATACGCGTATGCCCCTGGAAGGGGGCAAGGAAACAGCAAATGGGTAAGACATACATTGCGTGGCTATTATCAGCAGCATAATAGAAACGGTCAACCATTGCAGCAATTTGTAATTATGGGGTTAAATGTCTTGCAGTTGGACAATCCTCCCGAATAATCGCTGGAAACTTTGGTTTCTACTTTCCTCTTTTACCGGATCAATTGTATGATTGTGATTTTCTGCGTGGAGACGACGTCTGATTTCAATGACCAAGAATAAAGTGTGACCGATTTTTGTTAACGCGTTGTCGATTTAATCAGGTTGTGCTTTTTGTATGGGTTGATTGCTGCAATTTTCCCCTCTCTCCCAAAATACTCCTCTATTTTTATGGTTTTTTTTTTGGTAGAAATTCAGCCACACGATGCTAAATATCAATGCAACAATGCAAACAGAATTTCTCTTGTCGGTGAAATTTCTCCTGAGGAGGACTGCGCAAATACTTTGAACCGAAGAAAATGACCGATGTAAGTTTTGAAAGCCAACCTGGAGGATTGCCCAGTCGGTCCGGAGATGGGCTGAAGCCAGCAAAAATAACCTTGCAACACGTCCGTCAAAGCCTGCAAGATTATTTTCGAAACCTACCGAAATCGCAGGTTGCACTGACGTCATTTTTATGCAGACGTTCTGAACGCACATTTGATCAAAGGCAAACTCGAAACCGAATTTCGGCAGCTGCATCGGTGGTCTAGTGGTCAAGGCACTGGACTACTAATCCGACGCATGGGGATCGATTTTTTTACATTTTGCGGCTGATGGGAGGCGGAAACCAAGTGCAGGTCAAGGAAGGTTAGGAAAGGTTGGGTTAGGTCGAAATAGCTTTAAAATTTTTTGTTAGTAGTGTGTAAATGAGGTTTTTGTTGCAATGACGTCAGTGCACAGGTATAGGTTTCGAAAATATGTACGCGGCCTGGAAAGGCAGTTCATTGCTAAACAGGCAGATAGGTACAAGATATCAATGTAATTGAGATGATCTTGACATGAAAGATATGGGCTACGCAGCGTTTTCAAATCCCTTCTAACGAGACGGTAACCAACGAGCGGTGGCCGCGGAAAGATGCTCTCAGACCCTATTCCAATATTACGAATTCGAGAAACTTCAATTTCAATACATTTCAATATACATTGTGATAACTTTTGGCTACAGCAAAAATTAAATTTGCCGTTTTTGTAATATTTTACAAGCTCGTTCCACTTGAAGATATGAGCTAAGAATGCTCACAAAGTATGCTTACGAGTGTAATCAGAATTCCTGCAACAATGAAAAACCGACAGCGAACTGGGAATTCACTGGGTACTCGGCACAGAAATCAAAGTTTCGCTGAATGTTTGAATGGAAAATTGAGAAGCATTCTTTTATTCCTCATTACCCTTGAAGATATGAGCAAAGAATACTCCCAAGTGTGGTCAGAGTGAATTCAGAATTCTTTCAACAATGAAAACTCGGGTCGAAAACTTCATAGTCGGCATAGAAATTAAAGTTTTTCTTTTTAAATGGAAGAGTGTGAAGCACTCTCAGCTTGAAGCACTCTCAGCTCATATCTTCAAGTGGAATGAGCTGTATAATCTAAACTTTTTCTTGTTTTAACAACGGGTGTTAACAATTTTGTGTTTTGTTGCACATGTTAATTCCGATTAAAGTGTTGACATCCGTGGTGAGAGCAAGAAATCGTTTCACATCATAAAATTGAAAAAAAAAACAGCAAATTTAATAAATTTATTTTTTGCTGTGTCCAAACTTCTGCGCTTCCCTGTGTGTGCACATGCAGTTCAGATTAAAGTGTTGGCAAAAGACTTTTGTGCTTCCCTGCATGTGTAGTGTTGCTAAAATGGCTTTATTTTGCTACGAGCATGCTCCAGAGCATCCGCCAAATTGGAACAACGTTTAGCCGTCCCTTTTTCATGGGATTTTCTAAAGAACCAGCATTGATCCTGTCTCACCAGAACGTGGACAGGGTGTCGATATTCGCCATCATCCCGATCATCTGCTGCCTTGTTCTCACCTGATTTGAGGCAAGTTGGAAAAGCCGGATGATCGGCCGGTGGGGGGTAATGTCGATGTTTAAATTGCGTTAGACCAAGTTTTTTACCTCGGCCTGGTTCTTCGAAGATGCAGGGGCGAAGGTCGCAAATTCCAAACCAGAATTTTCACCATCCAGAATTCTTCAGCGCTAGACACACCTGGTTTGGGTTCGAATCCTCATGCAACTATTTTCGAAAAAAAAATGCTTTTGGAAAATACCGAAGGCACCAGGCAGTAGATTGACACCAGGCAGAGGAAGGGTGGGGAGCTTAGGTCAGGGTGAGTAGCTTGGTCTTCGCCTTCGTTTCTAATTGGGACGCATCTTATTGGTCGAACTTCTGGCGATTTGATTGCAATTGAGAAATTCGCAATGGTCCTACGGTATACATACCATGCTGAAACGAAGTTTGAATCTCATATTATAATCATCTTTTTCTTTGTTGATATTACAAGCCTGATTCAACCAGCATGATTCGGAACTCAAAGCGGCGAACTGGGGGTAGAGGGAAACCCATTCAAACGGACCGTTTCAAGAAGCCCATCTTTTAAACCACCCTGGGAGCTGTGCATTCCAAACGGATCGGATACCAGCATGCAGCGAATCATCTCGAAGAAATCATCTCAAAGAATTCCGGAATTCTTCGTAATGTTGGAATTCTACCTCAAAATAGAATCATCTCAAAGAATTCTGGAATTCTTCGTAATCATACATTCTTTCTCACAATAGAATCATCTCAAAGAATTCTGGAATTCTTCGTAACCATGGAATTCTTTCTCCTGGAATTCTTTGTAATCATGGAATTCTTTCTCAAAATATAATCATCTCAAGTAATTCTGGAATTCTTCGTATATGGAATTCTTTCTCAAAATAGAATAATCTCGAAAAATTCTGGAATTCTTCGTAATCATGGAATTCTTTCACATAAATAGAATCATCTCAAAGAATTCTGGAATCTTCGTAATCATAAAATTCTTTCTCCAAATGAAATCTCAAAGAATTCTGGAATTCTTCGTAACCATGGAATTCTTTCTCAAAATAGAATCATCTCAAATAATTCTGGAATTCTTCGTAGGTATATGGAATTCTTTCTTACAATAGAATCATCTAAAAAAATTCTGGAATTCTTCGTAATCATAAAATTCTTTCTCAAAATAGAATCATCTCAAAGAATTCTGGAATTCTTCGCAACCATGGAATTCTTTATCAAAATGGAATCATCTCGAAGAATTCTGGAATTCTTAGTGATCATAAAATTCTTTCTCAATGTAGAATCATCTCAAAGAATTCTGGAATTCTCGTAACCCATCTCAAAGAATTCTGGGATTCTTCACAATGTTGGAATTCTACCTCAAAACAGAATCATCTCAAAGAATTTTGGAATTCTTCGTAATGTCGGAATTCTTTCTCAAGATAGAATCATCTCAAAGAATTCTGGAATTCTTCGTGATGTTGGAAGTCTTCGTAATGTTGGAATTCTTCCACAAAATAGAATCATCTCAAAGAACCCTGGAATTCTTCGAAAGATTGGAATTCTTTCTCAAAAAATCGGCTCCCTTTCTTTATGGCCAACCGGAAGGTGTGTTCCCGAGTCCCTTTGGAAAATTCCTTGCTGCAAAAACTATGACCTCGAAGGCATGGGACATGATCACTGACCACCCTGAGTCTGCATTATTTTCAGTCCTATTTTTACTGTAGCCAGGGCCACAGGCATTGACAGACAGACGTCTGCTAATCGGATTTCCGAGGGGAAGTTTTCCATCTCCTCTGAGGTGGACGCACCTAATCGGATTTGGGAATACGAATACGAATATTGATTATGAATGTCCGGTGAAAACGAAAAATTGAACGAGGTAACGATATCCGGCTAACAAAATGAAAGGGGCTAATGAAATTGGACTATGTTCTCCTTTTTCTGCGTATTTCTGCAGCTCGACTATGCTCGAATACGATCAGAGGGCTTCAGTTATCAATAGGCCGTTCAATTCTTTATTTTCATAAACAGTATTCCCAAACGGCCACTAAGGTAGTTCAAATCTTCATTTTTCAACGGTGATGACAGAGACCGTCCAAATCCTCATTTCCGTCAATGACCGTAACATTTAGTCAACGGCCATAGCAATGAGGCGGCTAAAACTTTCACTGTCATCAAGGACCATACTGCAGACAGGCCGTTCAGATCTTCACAGCACAGGCCAGTGGTTTCAGCAATTCAGAAAACAAAGCAGAGACTATTCGCGAGTTCAGCCGCAGAAATTGATCTGTGGGTCCTATATGATTGTTCTCGAGAAAAATACAAAACCAAGAATAGTCACAAGAAAGTAAAGTATGCACCAACAAACCAAGAATGAATATGCCAATTTATGGGCACATTATCCATTCGTGGCGGAAAGTGTCGCCGAAAACCAACATTGCAGTCACCTCTATATGGGTACATGTGTTTCTGTGACTGTAGAGGTGCAGCCCATCGGGAAAATGGAAAACCTAAAATGTAGTCAGTCGCAGTCAATTGACCTTCGGAATTTCTTGAATAAGAATTTTCCGGTCGACTGCCATCATAATTCGTGGTAACTTGCTGGCGGAAGAAAGACAAAACTGTTGCAGGCAAATTTTCCATTGAATCATCATGTCATGCAGAAAGCCCCTGGTGGTTTGGGGAAATGTTAATAGATTCCCCATGTGGTTTGTAAAAATGTCGCAAAAAGCCCCTGATGGTTTGTAAAATGTCCAATGAAGCCCCAATTGTGGTTTGTAAAAATGTCCAAAAAAGCCCATATGCAAGTGGTTAGCAAAGAAAACATCATTTCATTCAAGCATTAGCTAAAAATGTTTAAGGTTTAATTAACAAAATTGTATCACGTGACACGATGTTTCAAAGTAAAAAATACATCTGTTGCTGTAATGGACAATGGATGCTCTCCACCTGCATTCTGCAACCGTTGCAAGAATGGCATCATCACTCGATCAGTGATGCCTGTTCAAAAGGGCGGAAGGTTGGTCTTTGCCCTTCGAAAAAGAGTCCTTCAAGCCTCTATGCGCCGAGCATGTCAAAAGGGTTGTGAAGGGATTCTCGTTGGGGCCATATATGAACCACAGTCGCCAAAAAACGCTCGGAGTAAAAAAGCGAAGTTTTGATCTCAAGCAAAAGGCCAAAACGTTTTGAAAATGGCCAATTCACATGGAAGCGAGTACCTACTGTAAAGCTCAACCAAAACGTACTTTAAAAGGTCGCACAATTTTTGTCGTGATGTGAACAGACTTTACGGCTGTATTCACCATTGAAACCCACCCTCAGGTTCAACTCAATAGCCAATTCCATGAATAGATTTGCGTTGAGAAAATTTCATTTCTATGCACAACGCATATTCCTTTTCCATTGTTGCATTGAAATATGCATCCGTCTGTTGAACTGGCTAATGAGTTGAATATGAGGGTGAGTTGCAATGGGGAATGTGAACGTTTATCTCCTGTGCATAGGCCAATATGCTAAAACTGGCAAACAACACGGAACTCTCGCAACCAGGTGACATTGCTGCAAATTTGATTTCTACGGATTTTGTTAAAGCACCAAAGTTAAGGAGTCACTGCCGTCACAACGCTAAAGGAGAGAATGAATGAAACAGAGGGCAAGTGAGGTCAAAAGACGCGGAATGTCACAAGAAAATAACCTAGAAACAAAAAAAAGAATATAACTTCAATCAAGCACACAAATTAAATCACGAGAAAAAAGGAAATGATCTCAAAAGAACAATGATAATAACATTAATAATTATGAAGCGAGGTCAAACGTCAAACTGGAAAAAGGAAAAGAGAAATGCGAAGGCATAAATTGGGCAAGAAAGGTCATAGGTCAAAGGTCACCGCCTTCAGTGAGACGACGAAACTCTCAAGAGCACAATAATAGTGAGCAACGATGAAAAAAAAGAAACAGATTCTGAGAACAAAACACACGGCAGGGCAAAGAACGAGCAACATACGAATAAAGATGGCAAGGTGCCAGTTTGCGCCGTTTGCGCCCCTCGGCGTTGGCAAGCGATTTTGGCAGTCTTGGCGACGTTTGGAGCTCAAATGCGGCCATCATGGTGGACCCAGTTGGTAAAGAAGAAGCGGAATTAACGTGTTTTTTCCATTTAACTGTTGCCTCCAAAACGTTTTTTTCTTTTTTACCCTTTTTGAAGGCGGACAACTTTAAGCGCCAGATTTCAACAATGCTTTCTGTCGCTGTCAGATTTTGACCTCGGTTTTAAAAGAGGTTCTTTAATTTCTGCAGCATGGAGTTTTTGCAAGCCCAAAACCTGATCAGTCGTAATTTTTACATGTGTGAGTATGTTAATTCCGCCGCCAGTATACGTGTGCACAACAGGGAACCAAGAAAATTGGATCAAACTGAAGAGAGTGGAGTTCCGACCGAATTACATAATTAGCTTCTCACACACGTGATGAACTGGGCACAACAATGCAATTTTACAAAACTCAGCTTTGCAGAAATAAAAGTTTTCCATTCAACCTTTGTTTCATTGAAGCACTTTTATTTCTGCTGCAATAAAGGAAGCACTACTTGAATGGGAAAAGATGCGTCATTCAAATGCGTCATCGCGAGACACAATAGACGGTGTAATTTTTTGCAGTGCACCTCATTCTTGCATTCGACCGATTGCGAGTATACTGCAGGTTTTCTATGCAATATCTAACTCTGTTCACACATGCGCCATTCCAAAAATTTGCCTTGGTCGATACAAAGATAGAGGAGCAGGCTGACTTTGAAGTCTATTTCAACAAATTGGGGCAAGAGAGCTTGCAAAAAGATCGCCTTTGCATCAGTGTGACAAAAATAAAGAAGAAAAAAAAAAGATAAGAATGCGATTTCATTAAAGCGCCAACCATTTCGCGTGGGAGTAGCCTCTGAATTTCCGTCTTTTTTGACAAAAAAGACAAATTTATAAAGAGTGAAGTGATTGTTGAACAATGCATGATTTCCATGCTGAAAACACATAAATTAAAATTTCTTTTCACTGTTAGCTCGGTTTACTTTTTCTCAGGCGAATTTACGCGAATTCACTTGACACACATGCAGAGAGAATGCTGGTCAGAATGAGTTTTTGTGCCGCAAGTGACAATTTTCGCCTTGCCAAAACATGGGAGAACAGTTGACAACGTGCCAAAGCCTGTGCAGGCCGCAAACTGAAGTTTTTTGACATGCAAAATAGACGCGAAGACTGCAGACTAACATAATTTTGTCTTGCCAAAAACAGGTGCGAAGAACACGAAAAAACAGCTTCACACTAGACTTTGATACCCTAAGGGTTTCGAATCTACTGTGCAATCTTTTAAAATGTTCACACACAACACTTCAACACACTATCTAGAACTAAAAAATTCAACTATCGATTGGCAATATTAGACCTACCTACATATTTCAAATGTTAACTCATCATATAACACGGAATTACACTTAAATGTTCAATTATTGATTTATTGACTACAGATCATCGCGTTCAATTGAATGAAAATGAAAAACACTTGTAGGTTCATAACCCGCTTTAAATCACAATCAAACGTGAACGAAGAGAAAAAATTAAGCTAATCAAATTGCACCGTTCAAACCAGATCCAATCTTCGGGCAAGAATGGCCATGAATGTCGGGGAAAATAGGTGTGTAGGTACCTCAGACTCGCTTCGGCGGAATCGATTCAAGCCTGCAACTGCTGTCGCTTAAGCCAATTCGGAGAACGCAGGTTCAACGAAAAGTGCGCCACTATCGCCGCTTGAAGCTCGCCAATGTCGAGTCGTACGTCAGAACTGTGAAAGACCAGTTTCACAATTGCTTGGCGGAAGCAAAGTGTTTTACTGGGCATAGACTCGTTTACAGCTTTCAAAACGAGATTGGGCCTTCAAAACCAGGGGTCAGAATATCTGGCCTTTCGTTCTGAAATGGGCAGGGCAACGGCAAAGTGGCCACCGCCAGCCCTTTTCGGGAAAATATCCTTATGTTGGATTTTGTGATCGGGCGGGACCACAGGTTTGCCGCAAATTGATTTAAATTTGAATTTTCAACTTCTGGGTAACTCATAGACCCTTGCGCTTTAGCCTGGGACTCCGTCCAAGACTCGGCACATGCGTTACAAGGCCTTGATCCGCCATCGATCGGAACGATCAAACCCAATGCGAGCAGAAACGACTATCTAATCTCTTTAATCTCCGGTCACGAAAAAACCATCCATGGTGCAAGACAAATTCCCGACAAATGAAGCACTCACGACTGTCACGTTGGAACTGCCTAACTACTTACTGAATTATCAGTTATCATCAATTAGATAAGTAAACAATAGAAAATAATGAATTGCTGGTATTGCACTTGCTGGCCTAAATTGCAGTAACAAAACATCAATAACTGTATGATATACACGTTAATAAAAATCATATAAATCTATATAAAAGACATTTCGAATGTCATACAAAAATCAAAAAATAGTTGACGGGTAAAAAACTATAAACTATATAGCGCTGCTTAACACTCTTGTACGTGTAAATTCGTGAACGAACAAACGAGGCCTTCATGAAAATAACAGTTGCGTTATGTGAAATGGGATTCGAATCTATGGGCTTTGAGCTGTTGGAAGGTGACAAACAGTATGGGTACAAAAATGCCATTTAGAATCGATGGCTACATGCGCTGCAAAGGTTATGACAATCGTGTCAGGCGTGAAACTCCAAGCCCTGTTGAAATTGGACGACCCCTGTATAAAACATAGCTTCAAAAAATCTAAGTGGACCCCAGAATCTTCACCCACTTTTGTTTACTTCGCCAGCAAGAATTATGAAGACAGTTGAAGCCATGAGGCGTTTGCTATATTCCGTGGACCTGACCAGGCACACGAGAGTTTTTCTTCCTTAAATGCTAAGAAAGCTCCTAATCACAATTTTCCATGGCATACAAGTTAAAAGATTCGAGTTTTCTAGCAAGATAGGCTTTTCTAGTTCACCATTATCAGGGAAACCCAAGAAGGTACCTAATCGCGTCCTTCAGTCATGATCTTTCTAAACCCGAAAAACTCAAAGTTTCAGATCAGAGAATCAAAGTAGGCACCGTAATGAGGAAATCACCGACATCGATGCACCTAATCAAAAAGATGACAATATAGATTTTTACATTTCGATTGGTAGACGATTGGTAGAAAAGATAAATGCCCACGTCTTCCAGACCACTTGCCGACGAAAAATGAAAAATTCAATCGGTAAGCGCCGGCCGATGTCTTCACATTGGATGTAGAGTGGCAAGAAAATTACTCGTGCCATGACTATATGCCGGTTTTTCGATCTTTCAAAGAAAATTGGGAGAATTGTGTTGATTTCAGATTCAAGAAATCGGATCTTGTTGCACGAAAATATGCGTCTTATCATTGCTGGAATACCAATTTTGATGGTATTGAGATTATCACGAAATTTCGAGAGAGAAAAGCCACCATATGTGGTACAATTAATTTTCTCGCCACTGTACCCGCGTTTCAGGGGAACTTTTCGGCGGACTGTTTTCAGGGCAATAACTGCAGGCCCGTAAACATTTCATTTCTATCGAGCACAAGAACAATAACGGGTGAAATAGTTTTGGCAGCACAACAATCAACGAATGATGTCCTCTTGACCAGATACCAACTTCAACCAGCTGCAGACCAAAAAGCAAAATTTTTTGAACAATTTTACGTAGCTACGGTGCAGAAATAAAATCCGATATTTGTATAAATTAGTGCTAAACACAACAGTTGTTATTACGTTTTCGAAACACAGCTACTGAGGAATAGAGGAATATTAGGGATAACCACATTATCTTAGTGTTTAAGTTTAAGAGGCGACAAGATATAACACGTTTCTGCACTTAAGGGTCGCATCAGCTCGACAATCGAAAAAACAATGTTAACAATTAATAAATTATAAATGGAAAAGTATTTTGAAGGAAAAATTACATTTTGATGATGTTTTTAATCACACGCAAATAATGGGGTTGGTCTAGACCGACCAAGAATTGAATTGTGTTTTTTAATGTATTCCAAAGGCATTCAAGTTAGGCTTTACTGGCAAATTTGATTGGAAAACCGAATGCCAGATGTTTCTGCTTACAAACTTTGTTTCTGCTATCAAACTTTCTCTCCAATTACTCAACAGTCAACCAAGTGTGTTGTTGGTGTTGTCAGAATGGACAGAATTTTTGCATCAGACTTTTCCCGATCGTCTGTCCAAAACAGATTCGTCACTTACAACAGTGTGCAAAAGAGAACATTGGAGCATTGACCATTGCACATTGTTGCAACTGTAAATCTGTTTTGGACGGAAGATCTAAAAAAGTCTCGATGCAAAAAATCTGTCCATTCTGGCGCGACTTTACATTGCGAAAAATGTGTAAAATAGCCACATAAATGAGAAAAATACGCGCCCCAGCTGTTGGCAATTCTCCCAGAGTCAAAATCGCTCCAATTACGATGTCAAATGCCCGCAGTCCACTTAAAGAAGAACTGCCAAACCAGTGGTGAGATATTAAAATTCAAGCACCATATCAATCAAAGTGGTGCGAAATTTGCCATCTGTAACAGCTGTGATATCCAGTCAGGTGGTAACGATTTGCTATTTGAGTTGCACGTTATCCACGGATGCAAGGTACTGGCGCTCAGTGTGGATATTTCCAACACAAGGTTTACAAGCACTCCTCAGGCCGACCGAAAATGTTGGCAGGTTTTCGTGCCGAAAATAGTCTGCCTCGAAAACTAATCGAGACAGATAGTCCGCCAAATTGAAAGGTATATGAGCATGAGAAACGGACTTTACCGACTTGATTAGCAGATAGCAGGGCCTAAAAACTTTAGAAGCCCTGAACATACGAAAGTTCAAGGCAATCAAATGACATCAGAACAAAAACTGTACGAAAAAGGAAGAAAGTACCAAAGGAGATATGAATGCAAAAAACCACACGAAGGAATAACTCTAAAAACAGGAAAACGAAGCGAAAAAACGAGCGCAGAAAAACAACAAAAACACAAAAATACACACAAATTAATTGTTGATAGTTGAATCGGGTTTTAACATTAAAGGATACAAGATTGAATTCAAAGTACATCAAAAGTCATTTTAGCATCATCGAAATTATTACAGATAATTGATATTTTGTAATTCAGACACGCATGCGCATATCTAGCTCGAAAGTGATCAAATTACCCACAAAAATTGGTCTAGGTAGGGTGCACTTTGAGAGTGCTGCAGACAGCTCACAGATGCAAAACCAGGACAGTGGACTTCGCTTGGCCCCAAGAGGGAGGAGCAAATGTCTGTCAGAGACAAGGGTATTGCATTAAGATTACGGCTCATTGGAGAGAAGAACTAGCCACACTAGCATTCCTGTCGTTGACTAAATCGAATCAAATTCTCGTGAAGGAAAATCACTCATTCCATCATCTTCAATTGGAGACTTGTTAAGCAGCTGGCAGGGCATTTTACTTATACCTTTACATAAAACCCAAGCGACACCATTCTCATTCAAAGCACGAGAAATCCATGGTACTTTACACAATACCGAGGCCACATTCTTTTAAAAACTGCTTTGGGACAAAAACCGCCCTGGACAATCTCATCCATGAGTCAGGCATTTCTGTAAAATTCTGCAGTGGGGAAACAGGAACATTTCACCGCAAAAAAGGCTCGCCAGGACGAAAAT
>JASGXE010012612.1:0-12479 GCA_030068105.1 Sinentomon sp. SZTP_YWyxl
TTACTGATTTGTGTCAACCACTTAAACATTGTGATTCCATTTCGTAAGCATCTCCATTTCTCCACTTTTTCCCAGGAGCTCTGTGAAAACTTTAACTTTGATTGGCATATAGGTACCGATCGCCTGCAACCTCGGTTTTTGAATTTTGTTAATGAGCTCAACAATTTCACAGGTCAGAAGCTTTGTGAAGGATATCCTTTAGTTGTAATTGGTGACATGAATATAGACCTGACTACAGGCTCTCCTAACTTTTCAAAACTATATGATAATTTTTTGTGCATTTCTAATTTGGTCAATGTTATAAATATACCAACAAGGATAAAACCAGGAACACTAAAGCTACAATTATTGATCACATCTTGATTAGTAACCATTTCAATTCAGTTGTTGGTGAAATTCAATCTGGAACTATTTTAGCTGATGTTTCCAACCACTTTTGCACATTCTGTCACTTTATTCAAGAGCAGATGCCAAAAAAGGAAAAAGAAAGTGTGGCGGCCAAGCCAAGAATAATTTTACCTCAATTTAGGGATGCTGTTATGAAAATGGATTGGAGTCAAATTTACTCTGATTTTGAACCTGATTCAATTGCCAGACTTCTGTTAGATAAGTTATCAACTGCATTTACTGCTTCAACACGTGTTAGCCTAACTAAAAAACGTTATTTGTTTCCAAAAAGCCCTGGGTTGATGATGGTCTCTTGGATTTAATGAGGAAACGAGATAAAGCCAAGAGTCGGAGTGTTCGGAATCCTCTTGATCTACATATGAGAGCACACTTTGTATCATTGCGAAATGAGGTAACATGCAAATTGCATCTTAAGAAGAGAATTTATTTTGCTAAACAGCTTTGTGATGTTAGTGGAAATTCCAAAAAAGTCTGGGATCTAATACGTATGGCTTCCAACAATCATGTGGGGAAGGATCATTCCCCAATACAAGAACTCGCATATAGTTCTGGGCTTGGTGGAGTCGATGCCCTGGCCACTCTTCCAGGGGAAATTGCTGAGGAATTGAATAGATATTTTGTTGAAGGTCCTGCTGGTCTTGTGAGGTTAAACCCTTCCCCAAGTCCATGGGCCGGTGCTACAAATTCATTTTCCTTTTATTTCATTCCTACTTGTTCTGCGGAGGTATATAACATTATCTGTGGATTAAAAAATAAACACAGCGTTGGTGTTGATGGTATTTCTACTATTGTTTTGAAATCAATTGCATTGCTAATAGCCGAACCTATTGCACATCTTTGTAATTGCATCTTTGAAACTGGCATTTTTCCAGACAGATTGAAAGTTGCTAAAGTCGTTCCTGTATTTAAATCAGGAGATCGCAAGTTACCCTCCAATTATCGTCCTATTGCACTGCTTGCCAGTCTTAGTAAAGTTATTGAAAGGCTTATTTATGTCCGCATGAAGAAATTTACCGACAAGCACAACATTTATAAATTCAGTTCAATTCGGTTTTCAGCCAGGGAAATCTACGATTGATGCCTTGCTTTCTATTTCCAATCTGATATTTGACAGTCTTGATCAGGGCAAGGTGACACTGGGGGTTGCACTTGACCTTTCCAAGGCCTTTGATACTGTTGATCATGGAATCTTGTGCTGGAAGCTTTATCAGTATGGGTTTCGTGGTATGGCGCAAAACCTAATAAGGAGTTATTTGATGAATAGGAAACAGTGTTGCATTGTAAGTGACTCTGTTTCTGAGATGCGAGATGTCACTCTGGGTGTGCCTCAGGGCTGGTAACAAGTAGTTCACAGTCAACGTCTGCTGGTAACAAGTAGCGACCAACACAGTCTGAATCAGCGACCAATACCTGCCGGCTGCTGAATCAGTGACGGACACCAGATGCAGAATCAGGCCAACATCGGCTCCTGAAAAGTGTCCCGATACCAGCTGCAGATTGCTGATATCAGCGGCCAACAGAATTGTCATTAAACCACCAGACATCAGCGACTGACACCACAGGATACCCGCTGTCCTAATATCAGTGAGAGACACTACCTATCTGCTTCGGCGCCGAACAGCAGCAACTGCTGAATCAGCAAACTGACTCCGGCTGCTGAATCAGCGATTAACACCAACCATTGAACCAGCAAATGACAAGGCCGCAGAATTGGCGACCGACATCGCTAGTGACATAGGGTAAAGACCGACACTTGTTGACATCTGTAACCGACACCAGCTGCGGACATCAATGAACGAAACTGGCTGCTGACAGCAGCGATATACACCAACTACTGAATCAGTGACTGAAACTGGCTGCAGAATCAGCGACCGACACCGGCTGTTAGGTAAATCAGCGACCGACACCGGCTTCTAAATCAGCGATTGCTGACTGGCATCGGCTGCAGAATCAGCAACCACCATGTCCATCGGCTGCTGAATCAGCAACCTTTACCCGTTGCTGAATCGGTGACCAATATCGGCTGGTTGCCGAAACGGACCCGACACCGGCTGCTGACACCGATGGCATCCCCTGCTGACATCGACTGACACTGCTGCTGAATAAGCTGCTTACAGACCCGGCTTCTGAATCAGTGACTGACACAAGCTGCTGGCGGCGACCGACACCGGCTAATGACAACTACCGACACCGGCTAATGACAACTACCGACACCGGCTAATGACAACTACCGACACCGGCCGATCAGAGTCAATGCTGACTCTGGTCTCCCTTTCATAGCCAGCCCATGAAAGCAAGTTTATATTAGCATTTCACAAAAGACAGCTGATTGCTTGAGTAGTAATGAAAAAAAATGCATAAAAGGGTTTCCCCATATTAGAAGCAGACGCTCAAATCTAAGCCTGTGCTGATGCTCCATTTGGTTGTTGCTGTTCACTCGCCGAGCCGGAGTTGCGGAGGAGTTGTCGGGAAAATGCGATTGAAGTGCATGGAACCGCGGCGGTGTGAGACCCGTCGTTCGTCTCAGCGATGGAATTTGTCGGATCTTTTGCGGCGGTGCCGGCAGTGTGCAACACGTCAGTCGTCTGTGGTTCTGATTTTTGCGGTGGTATGGCGCACGGCTTCCGGGCTGGACCGGCTATGGCACCAGGGCAAAGACTTAGGCAATGCAAAGCAGCCAAAGCACCCTACATAAAATGGATTCTTTATACCTAACTACACTAATTACCTACAAGAGAAAATGGTTACTTGAGGTAAGTAGGAGGTACCACCTGCTTTATTCCATGATTACCAGAGAAAGATGACTTGTGCCCACTTTATGCTATGAAATCCAGACAAGACTACAATGATTTTACTGTTCTCGAATTTCCAAGAGAGAAGCAAAATAATTGGTCTATCGAGTTACAAGAAGGTAGGCACCTGCATCGGGTCATTTTCAGAAAATTGTTCGACTTCCTATTTGAATTCGATACGTACCTAGGCCTCTTCGAGTTTTTCAGGCTAGTAGGTATTCGACTCTATTCGATTTCAATTTTCTATGTCCTCTATTCGATATTTGATTCGAGGCAAAGAACCACTGATCGCAGACCGCAGAGCCCTGTGGCCCTGTCTGTCGCCTGTCAGACCTGAATTTGAAACCAGTTCATGTGACGCGGAGCAGCATGTGAGCAAATTTAGGTGCGGGATGCCGCAAAGTGATGGCTGTGGAACTTGCAACCTGCGTGAGGCCTTTTTGCCATCCGGTACACTCCTACTACCTAGACCTACCTTACCTACTACCTAGCAGGTACCTGGAATCTACATAATATGGTACCTACATAAAATGGGAGAAAAATGTTAAACTTGGCACCGCAGAAATCCTCCCATGAATCTCATAACACTGCCACTCTAACATTATTTTTTCATCCAACAGTTGTATTGATAATCATGATTTGAAAATTATGTGGAAACTGGAAAATGGTGCAAATAAATTTGTACACCACTGCAGAAAAGTACTGTTGGCATCTACCCCTAATCAGGGATTCGAGGAGGATTCGGATTCGAGCCCATTTGGATTCGAGTGGATTCGGATTCGAGAATTTTTTTGGGATTCGGATTCGGGTTCGATTTTCCCACCGGGATTCGGATTCGGCTCGGATTCGAGCTTCTGGAAAAAAGAGAGATTCGGATTCGAGATTTTTGGATTCGAAAGGATTCGCACATCCCTAACATAAGGGAAGAAATGAGTGAGCACCGTATCGCAACCAAGACACCACCGCCAAATCTGCAGCGATCCCTGCGGTACACAGTGAAAGATGCTGGAAGGAATTCATGGGTGCCAATGCTGTTATCAAGCCAAGTCTCTGTGAGGACAATGATATCAGGATCATGCAATTCGAGAAGTGTTGCGAGCTCAATGGATTTAAAGCGAATGCTGCGGCAGTTCAATTGGAGGACAGAGAGGTAAGAATTGCAAGATCTTGTCTGGGGAGAACTCGAGGGAATGCCAGGAAGCCCTATCTGTGTGCAAATAACAATTCTCCTGAACATCAGAGAATTCAGAAAAGGAAGCAGCGGTAAATGGATCAGCCAGTATAGCGAGAGACGAAAGAGTGAGACAAGATTTAGGCCTTTTTTTAAGTCCTAGGTAGGAGGTCTTCGGAATGAGCGCGGGCAGTTTCCCAACAGCGAGCTTGAGAAGGGTTGGCATATGCTGTGGAACAGATTCCCGAGAACCCTACTTCCATGATGATTGAGATGCAGGTGATCTGCAGCAAGAAAGTTAGAAGGGAGCCAGCAATTAGCATCCAGAAACGAGATGCCCAACTGTTGGCAGAGTGCAGCGATTCTGGAATTCAAGAGGTAAAGAGACTTTAAAGGAACACGTTCATTTGCAATGATGGCGGAAAAGATCCATCGAGCATCAGGAAATTGATTCCTGCCGCTATGAAAGAGATCAGACAGATTGCGAAGAACAATTTCTGGAGAGGCGCCATTGAGGAGATCATTGACACCACAATGAACAAGAATAGTGGAGTAAGCTTGGCGTTGGGAATCTGGAATGGCCTTGAGCGAGGATGACACCCTGGAAACAGTGGCACCTGGAATACAGCGGAATTCAGTTCCAGGGGCTGGAAGACGGTTCGAATGCTTGATCATAGAATCCCCAATGACGAGCAAAGTCCTGGAAGGTTTTCCTTTCCCTTTGACTTGAGATGGTCCAGATCCAGAGTTAGATGGTGCTGATGAATGCGTTGTGTATGGGTGTTTGATAGTTGGAGAGAGGTTGGTAGGAGTAGACATAGCAGGTCTGGCTACTGACCTGGATGCACAAGAAGGCTGAGAGGACTTAGGCAGGGAGAGAGATGGAGGCTGCACAGTACCTGGATCAACAGAAGTGACAGAGGATCCCATAACAGAAACCTTCCAGGCAGGAATGACCTTTGTTGGAATGGAAGTCCCGGAACAACTGAAAGGAGCTGTGACTGCACCAGCATAGGAAAGCGTGCCCGGAACAACTCTGGGCGCATACTCAAGAGGTGGGAATGCAGAAGGAAGAGAAGCACAAGGTCCAATGGGTGAGGCGATAGAAGGGACATCCGAGATCTTATGATTTTGACTAGGGCAGTTCAAGAGAGCGACAGAAAGGTCCTGGGATGACGAGTCCAAAGAAGGAGCAGGAAGATCACCCAACGCAGTGGGAACAACAACCGTAGAAGGCCCTGCCACCACCTCAGCAAGAGGAGAAGCCATGGTACAAGGCTCGGCCGGCATCGCCACTGGGGGAGAAGAACAGAGAACTCTCAATTGAGTGAGGAGGCTTTTCATTTCCCGAAAATCGCCTATGCAATCCTCGCACATCCACAGTGCCCATGCCGGAATAATCCTGACTTTGAGCAGCCAGACACATTCAAAATGAAAGTAATTGGAGCAACCGTCACAGAACACCATTTTTCCATTGCCAGAGTTCTCAAACTTGCAGTTCACATGGCAGTATTTTTCACCCGCAGAAGAATGCAGTGAGGAAGTCGAGGATCTCGAATTCGGGGTCTCCATGATGATCGGCGCAGCAATTCCGGAAAACTCAAAGCCAACGTCATCCTAGAGTGCACAGTTTAATATTTTTAATGAAATCCTACCCCCTCAAGGCTAAATTCTCTGCTTCAAATAAAGGTGCCATTTCGGCTCCTGTGATTATTTTCCATTGTAAGCTCGGTTTTTTTTCTTTTCTTTTTTTCTTTAAAAAAAGTAAGTACCTACCTACGTTTGATACTTTGAATGTCACGACATGTTTGTTCACTTTTGCTGTTATCCTTGACAAAAATTATTCTTCTTGACAATTGTCATTAATCATGTTCATTCTTTTCTCTTTTCTTTGGTGCATGCATGGGCACCCTTTGTCTAGGGAAATACCAAATGTTTTTTTTTTCTCTGTTTGGTGCAATTTCCAAATCCCTGCCTAAGTGAATTTTCTTGGCTTTGCAACCGGCTTCATTGACTGCTGCTGTCTCTGCTGCTTTGCTTTCTTCAACTCGGTCGGATCTTGCTATCTCTGCCTTGCCTCTTCATTCTGCTGAATTTACCTACCTGTTCACCTTCATGTTGAAACTTCGTCACACATGGTTGAGTAAGTGCCTATTGGCTTCATCATTTCATTTTTCTTTTTGATGGCATAATTGCATGGCATGACCTTGACATTGGGTGCGCATGCACAATATTGTGTTTTCAATAACAACCACACAAAAACTTGTCAAAATGAGAGTAAAAAAATGTAAAAAAAAAAAAAAGCACACGAGGAAGAGATAGAAAAATCAGGACAGAGACAGAAAAATCAGGAGATTTGAGTACGCAATGAGAAAAGCAGAAAGCCAAGAAAATGGAGAGAAAGAAGAAATTCAGCCCAGAAAAAACATAATTTGGGAGAAAGAGAGAAAAATAAAAAACAAGAAACAGAAACAAACAACAAATCAAATCCAAAAATCGACAAAATCCGCGGAGCACGCACCAAACATCGAAAAACGCGTCCGCTCGCGATGGCAGCCGACGGGGAAAAAAAAAGGCAACTGGCTGCATTGCGGGCTGAGTCCAAAAGGAATGAAGGTGGAGTTGGTGAGGCAGACACAGTTGGAGTTGGTGTGGATATGAGTACCACATCCGAAAGAAACGTTTGCACCCGTCAGGATGCGAGCAGGCGAACGGGGGCAGTGGGGAATGTGTTAGTTATGGGGGACAGCAATGTAAGGAGGGTTTGGAATGCGGTAGAGAAGTGGGCTGGCGGAGGAGTGGTGAGGAAGTTTTGGATTGGTGGTGCTAGGTGTGCAGATGTGATGAAGGTTGTGGGGAGGGAACTCGGCAAGTGTGAGTCAGACAAGGTCGTGGTGGTGTTGAACGTGGGCGTGAACGAGATGCTTGATTGTTCACCAGATGAAGTGGTTCTGAGGATGGAGAGCGTTTGCAAGGAGGTGCGAGATGCTGGGAAAAAGTTAGGAAAGTGTGTTGAGATCCTGATTAGCAGTGTGATGCCAAGGCGGGATCATGGTGAGCAGATGTTTCAGAAGTGCCTAGCAGTGAATAGGCGGTTGAGAGTTTTGTGCAAATACGGGGCTGCGGTAATGATGGACCTGGAGAAGGTACAGATAGTTCCGGGGTGCCTTGGGCCAGATGGGCTTCATTATTCTCTTGCTGGGTCTGATTTTGTGGGACGGGCAATGGCTGAAGCAGCAGCAGAGATCCTGAGGGTTTGGGAACGGGCTGAGGGCAATAGGCAGAGACATGGTAGCGGGGATCCAGAATTGGGTTGAGGGGGCGAGTGTGAATGCGGGGGTAGGGCGGCAGAGAGTGGTGAGCAGGGATATTGTACCCAATACCCCAGGGGTTTAGGGAAAGATAAAAAGGCAAGGAGAAACAAAAGCAAAAATGGGTTGTGCATTCCATTATGCATTGGGTTCCAGAATATTCAAGGTGGGGGACGAGGAAAGTGGTCTGAGTTGTGGGACAGCATCCACAGGGAGGGAATTGGAATCATGGCAGTGTGTGAGTCTGGATGTAGAGGTGACGAACGTCCTCCGGAGATGGAAGCGGAGGTTTCACAGGGCTGGAAGTGGTGCGGAGTTAATAGATCGGCCTTGGGTATGTGTGTTGGGTCCCCCAAGGGGAGGGGACAGGGGGCATAGAAGTAATAAAGAAACCTGGAAGCAACAAAGCCCAGCGAAAATGGTTCCAGGTTGTGTTTCACTTTTCATCCGCAAATGCGACACCACGTTGGCAAGAGCGACGGCGGAGCCGCCTGAAATGCGCGACAGTCAGCGGTGCGACGCCCACAGAAATGGAATTTTCTCTGCAACCTGGTGACGGATTTTGATGAAACTTTCTGTGGTACAAAGCTGAAAAATGAGCGAATTCAGATATGTATGATGATCCCAAACTTTCTGCAGGTAAAACTTCCAATCATTTGACAAATCTAACGTGTTGTGAAGATGTTATCAAATTCCGGGTTATTGACATACATTTTCAATGTTTGTGCGATTTCTTCCGTTGTAACATGGTTTCGGCCAGTGGGAGAGTTGTAGGGGAAGCTTTCACCTTTCCAAAAACACCAAAATCATTGCATTTGAGCCCCATTTGACAATTTTATCAAGCGATAGGTATGCAAACATTGTTTTGTTTTCGTCACAAAACATGCGTCAAAATTGACTGGGCACACAACCAGCCGAGTTTGCAAACAAGAAATAAGCCACCATCGGAAATAACAGCGCAACACATGCCGCTCGGATTTTGAGGAATGAACTGGGGTGAATTTTCAGAAAAGCCGGGGTGGTTCAGTGGTTCGGTGGACTGTCTTGCATGCGTGGTGGAGGACCCAGGTTCGATTCTCCGTCCCCAAAAGTTTTTTTTCAACTGCGGTTTGTGGACATTGTGGCAGCAGGCGTTCACCAAGGCTGAAGGGGCACACCAGGCAGCAAACGTGGGAAGGTTTGAATGGGCTTCAATTCCGTCGAAGCCAAACAAAAAACGATGAATTCCTTGTGCGCTTGAACGCGAGACCGCTCGAAAACACGAAATTGCAGGAAGTGGGTTTTGAAAATTTTCTCCGCAGACGAATCGGGGCACATCCCGATTTTGCGCGTGGAAAAAAGCAAAATAAAACGAAACTAAACCCAACCTAAGCAGCCAAACATTCCCCTTTACCTATCCTTCCCTTTTACCCAAACTACAGGGTGTCCCGAAAACATTTCGCCAAAATTCGTGGAGATGTTCCTGATGGCAAAACAAATCGAAATTAATCGCAGTGAAACATTTTGCTCCGGGCCCCCGTTTCCATGAAAACCCCCCAAAGTCCCCCAAAATGGACCCATTTGCAGAATTCATGGGGGAGGTAAGATTTCATCGTAGAACTGTCCAATTTTCAGGACAGGTTCTACTATCGGGGAAAACATAAAATATTCAGTGACAAAATTACCTGCGAGCCCCCATTTTCATGCAGTGCCCCCCAAAAATCCAAAAAAGCCCGATTTGTGGTGGTCTTGTTTTAACATTGATATTAAAAGAGTAAGTCACCGCACGAAAGTAATTTTTCGAGGACAGATTCCCAAATGTAATCCGAACAAAAAATGTTCAGGAAGAAAAGCACTCAGACTCCCCATTTTCCATGCAATCGCCACCCAAAAAACCGGTGAAAATAGTCTCTTTTTCATGGTAACCATGGAACCATAGTGGGTTGCCGTCAGAGGGTTGCCATGCATGGTTATTGGGGGTGATTACATGGAAATGGGGGCCCGGAGCAAAAGTTTTTACGATTAATTTCGATTTGTTTTGCCATCAGGAACATCTCCACGAATTTTGGCGAAATGTTTTCGCGACAGCCAAAAAGGGTTCGAATTCGAACCCTTTTTCGATAACGAAAGACTGCCGTTTTGGCAATGGATATTAGGACTGGAATTATTGAGATAGTTTAACCTTTGTCCAAATTTAGATGATCAGGTTCGTTTCCAAATCCACTTCTGCCTTGTTCTGTTTCTTCCAGCTTCCGTTCTTGGCGAATTTTGCTGCTGCTCCCTGTACGGCCGCATTTCAAAAAAGCTTGTCATCGCGGCTCAAGGGGCCGTCATCGCAATTTCAACAAGTGAAAAATGCCAAATTGATCCAAAATTCCACAAAATGCATGCTGTGAAGAACTCCGTCCTTCCGATCTGCTGCCAGGGCTCCACTCCATGGAATTCCGCTGGGGGCTCGTCCGCATTGGCCCATGCATGCGACACTATGCTTACCGCTATACAGTCAAAAGTGCCTGGAAAATTTTTCCGATGTGCTCTCAGGAACATAATTTAGGAGGGCATCGGTCTCACAGTCGAGAAATGCCCCGCCGCGGCTCACTTTTTCCTCCCTGACATGTGCTTTTGGCTTGCCCTGGTGGGAAATTTGATCTCTGAAACACCAATTTTCCGCCAAAAATGAACCTTGTTTTTTTTAAATTTTATCAACTTGTTGGGGTCTTCGCCCCCAGACCCCCTACCGGGGGCTCCGACTCTTTTGGAACCCCATTGGGGTTCTGCCCCAGACCCCGTTTATTGTGAACATCGCGACAAGACCCCGGTCTGAGCGGGGGTCTTGTCCCGCCCAGACGGGGGTCTGGACGGACGGGACAAGGCAACGATAACGCTTACCTTTGACTGGGCAAGCGTTATCGTTTATTCTATCTTTAAACTGACAAACTATAGCCCAGCAGAAAAGTTAGTGTGGTTTTAGGCACATCCTAGAGCCTGGTGGTAGTGCATTTCACCCAAAAATAAAAACAAAAATCGTCAAAAAGGGAAAACGGAATGCGCATTTTGCATCGCACACTGCGTCCATTTCCCATTCTTTTGCCAACGTGGTGGCGCATTTGCGGGAGAAAAAGGAAACACAAGGTGGAATCATTTCGGGCTGAAGAGAGATGGCGCTATGTTACTTCTAGTTATTTTATTAAACTTCTTTGACAGGGGGCAGAAGAGGTTGAACGACGAGGAGGAGGTATCGGTGTGTGGTGGAATTCTGTTTCTTGGAATGTGAAACCATGGCGACACTGCAAAGAGCATTTGTGGCTAGAGTGGGAAACTTTGGATGGGGGGAGGGTTTTTATCGCTGTGGTCTACCTGGCATGTGAGGGGCATTCAGTGGATGTGAATGGGGCAATGCTTGATTGCTTGAGGAGGGATATTGCAGAAATTGATTCTTGCGGTGGGTCGATTTTGCTTTTGGGGGATTTCAATGCACATATAATGGAATTTGAGGGCCATGAAAATTCTAATGGGAAGCTAGTGAGGAAGTTCATGGTGGAAATGGATCTGCTCATTGGAAATATGCAGGGCTTCTGTGTTGGGGGATCAACTCGGAGGGCACGTGGGCCTGGGGGGATAATGTTGGAGTCCACAATTGATTGGTTGTTGTATAGGCAATCACTTGAGTGGCGTATTGAGAAAATGGAGGTTGATTCATTAGAATCATGGGGTGCAGAGTGACCATTTTGGCTTGAAGGTCTGGGTACTTGGGAGAAAGAAAAGGAGGGTACGACAGAGGAGAAAGTCCCATGAAGAAGGGGGGTGGAATCAGCTGAGGAGAAAGGAAGAGGCAATAAGGTGGGCTGAGAAGGTAGAAGCTGTTTTCGAAGAGAATGATGAGGTGGATGGTCATGAACAGATGGTGGATGTTTGGGCGAATCAAATTCCTCAGAGAATGGCAGCCGGAACTGAAAACTCGGTAGATGCAGGTTGGAGAGACAGGGATTGGTGGGATGATGAAATTAGGGAAGCAGTTAGGGAGAGGCGAAGAGCCAGCAGGGAATGTCGACATGTAGAGAATGCCTGGCGGCGAGCAAATCTGGATGCATGCAGAGAAAGAGTGAAAGTGTTGAAAAGGAAAAAGCTACGGGAACGCTTGGCCGAACGAGAAAGGGAACTCAAAATTGAAGGGCGGTCTGGAGGAAGACGAATTTGGGCATGTATACAGCGGTGGAGAGGTCTTGTGGAGGGCAATGGTCAAGACCAGAGAAGGGTTGAAGACTGTGAGGGAGTACAGATGACTATGTTGGCGGCATTGCAGGAATATGTAAATGAAATTTGGGGCCGGAAAAATGGGGGGATGTGAAGATTCCTGGAGAAATGGGCCAGTGAAGATAGGGCTGGACAATTTGGATTCTTCAAGTTTGGTGAACTAATCAGCATGGAAGAATTGGGTAGGGGGCTTGCAAAACTTAGTGTGGGAAAGGCTTCTGGGGAGGATGGTGTGTTGGCAGAAGGTCTGAAGTGCCTGGGGACTCGGAGTAAGGAGAGGCTTCTGGCAGAGTTTAATGACATCTTACTGCAGCGGCAGAGAGTTCAGATGAGTGGAAGAAAGTCAGAGTTAACATGGTCTATAAAGGAGGTGGGAAAGATAAGGGTTCTATTGGGAGTTATCGTCCTGTTGCAGTCACCAGCCAGGAATACAAGTTGTTTGTTGGTATTTTGACTGCGAGATTGGAATGTTGGCTGGAGTCAGCAGGATGCTTGGGTGAAATGCAGCAAGGATTTCGAAAGGGGCCGACAGGGTTAAACTTTCATTATTTCTCAATATTATTG
>JASGXE010012613.1:0-22838 GCA_030068105.1 Sinentomon sp. SZTP_YWyxl
TATAAGATGCGATTGATGGGTCAGGACGAAACTTAATCATTCCATCCAGACCAAGCACTTTCTTTTTATCAGGAGGTAAGAATGTTTTGTAAAAAAAAAACAGAATGAAATCTCCCGTATTTGATACAGGATGGCATCACGCAAATCGATCTTTTTTTAAAACTGAACTAAAGAGAAATTAAGCGGAAGCAAGTGGAATCAGGTAGGTAACCACGAGTCCAAATTGCCGCATAGTCCAAATCAATAAGTTTCAAAAACCCACTTTGTCACAAATTCAATGAATTTGAGGTGAATAATCCGCACGTGTTGTGTCCGTCACAGTAAATTGCTGTTTTGTATTGAGAATTTGAGAATCGAGAATTTCGAAGTTGCGTTCTAAAAATGTTTGATGACCAACCAACCAACCGTTACATAATGCATCACAAACAGGATTATCGTGTAGTGGATCACCAGCCGTGTTATAAAACTCTGAATAAATAGGTAGATTTGGCAAAAAGAGGGATAAACCGGTCAAAACCAGAGAATCGGGTCCAAATCAAGGAAAGGTAACATAAACGCATGCCTTTCTGAA
Organism: Sinentomon sp. SZTP_YWyxl; assembly: GCA_030068105.1. Lineage (NCBI taxonomy): Eukaryota > Metazoa > Arthropoda > Protura > Sinentomata > Sinentomidae > Sinentomon > Sinentomon sp. SZTP_YWyxl. The sequence goes on from JASGXE010012613.1 coordinate 572, forward strand.
AAACGCTTTCGAACTCAAGAAAAGGAAGAAAATAATCCGTGAAAATTAATTACCAACTCTGATGAAACACATTTCAAATAATGTGTGCCCCTCCTCGAACCACAAGAACCCATCAATTGAAAAATCATAAAGGATCCAAAGGCCCAAAGGGGAAAAGCACTAAACGAAAGGTCAGAAAGAGGGGAAAGCATTGCGGAACATTTTCATTCCTGAATTTGTAAATGTCACAAAATAAACGCCAGAAAAACAACAAATTCAAAAACAGCCTGGATCAACAACCGTCAGTTAGACTTGCCCGGCATCGAAGAGCCTCAATTAAAAAAAAAAAAAAAAAACAAAAAAAAAAAGAAAAAAAAAAAGAGAACAAAAAATCGAAGTATAAATGCGCAGCCTCCGAGAAAGAAAAGCAGCAAATCAATTTTGTGAGTAACCGGAAGGAGGAACCGAAGTAAAAACAAACAAACACAGACATACACACAAATAGGAAACAGCAGGGTCGAAACACAAACACAATGATTCACAATTGTTCAATCATCAAATTCGCACAGCAAAAAACACGGTAACATCATTTTGTCGCATAAAGTGATAAAAAACAAATTCTAAGAAAAAATTCAATTGATTATTGCCACTTTTGTTTGGCAGAGTAGGCCTCTTAACAGTTATAAGTACAAATACGAAATAGTGCCCAGAACTGTTGAAACAGGGTAAACCTCGCAGAGTGTGCCCTTCCTTTGAGTCGTAGGCCAGAGAGAAAAAAAGCCTGATTAGTGACCCATTGGTGCGCACGTCCAGGGGAAAATTGTCAGGAACGAATCGTTGCTTCGCTGAGAAAAAGTCGGGCTGTCCAAAAGGGGATGCGGGGTCAAAGTTCAACGATCAATCGTTGAAAGTTAGGCTTGTCACTGGCAGCATATGGCTTCTTCGCAATGTAAAATGTAGGTTAGTTGGCATATGGCTCATCGGCACATCTTTTTGACTAAATTCACGAAAAGTGCACTCTTGAAATAGGCCTTATGGTCTGTGTGACGCCATTGGCTTTACGTGAGCTACCGTTACACGTGGGTGGCCAACGTACCAGACTTGATAGTGACCTGGTTGGAGACGATGTACTGGGAGTTAGGCGAACTCGGTAGCCTAGAGATCTGCGACGTCATGGGGATACCGCAACATTGTTCCTGGCCAATCCGCCTCCGCCTCCGCTTCCGCCTCCGACGCCTCCACCGGCACCGTGAGGCGTGTTGGGTAGGGCAGGTATTGCTGGCATCATGCCATTCGACTGCTGATGATGATACTGATGGTGCTGGAGGTGGGGAAGGGGTAGCGAAGAGGAGGATGACGTCCTCAGGTAGGAGTTGGCGTAGACGGCCGAATACCTCGGGTCAACTACAACCGAGTTCATTGGAAATGTCTGTGCACTATAAACAGAATTACTCCGTCCATCCTCCATGCTGCTACCGCTATTCCGACCACCTGAACCACCTCCCCCAACGCCAAGCCCTACCCCCACCCCTATCCCTCCGTTGTTGCTGTTCGGGAGGAGGTATCCCCCCGACGGAGGTGGGTTGTAGTCCTTGCTGTAGTCCAGGTATGGAACGTAACCGTTGGTGTTTGGCATCTCCTGCAATTTGGAAATGAAAGAAAAAACAAATGTCAATTTTAATTATTGGATAATTTAAATTATTGGATCTGCGAAAGCGAATCAGAATCGGTATGCGAATCTGATTTTTGCCTGGAAATTTCTCAAAAATCAGGTCAAGCAAGCAAATCAGCTCCTTGTTTGAGCTCTTATCGCTTGATGTGGCTACAATAAGGAAAAACATTGTTGGCTTGAACTGCTTGAAGCAAACGGTGATCACAGATCACTAAGTATTTCCAGAAATATTCCACTGAAAAAACGGTTTTGAAGTTACCACAAAATCAGATGCATAAGCAAGCAAGGGTCAGATGATAGAAGCAAGGTGAACGTGACCAGAACGAGAATGAAGAATGGCTGTGCGCCATTCTGCTGGCATGCTGACAGAAATGATGTTCACAAAAAGAAAAAGAAAAAAGCAATTTCGAATGATTTTAAAAATCAAACGTGTCTGACCGTTTTTGGCGGGAATGTTGGCTCGATGTAGTCGTTTGAATATCGATTGCTGTTGATATTATTATTATTCTGAAGAATATGATTGTGGAGGATATTGTTGTGGTGATGATGGTTGCTGTTGTTATTGTTGATTCGAGTGAGGGTGAGAGAGTCGTTTCCGTCTCGGTCGTCCCAGGAGGTGTCGTTTCCATTGTTATCGTCATGTACGTTGCTCATCGATGAAGTCGTCCTGATCTCCACCTTCAAATCGGAATCGTTGTTCGAAACACCATCGCAGTTGTTGTGGTGTTGGTGTTGAACCGTGTTGAATTGCTTTTCGCTCGAATAGGTCAGACCTGAGTGGAGAAGGATAAAAATACGAATAGTCAGGAGGAGGATGCAAAAGATTGATGTGCATCGGGTTTGGATTAAAGGGGTGGAAGACTGTGAGTAGGGGACCAACACAAACGCCTTCCACGTTTATCAAAGTCTTGCTGAAGGGTGAACTGGAGGGATGTGGTGGCAGGCAACAAAAGGACACTTTTGAATTTCAGTGACAAAACATTTCAACAACGAAAATGAGTCGCAAAAGCGCTACACTAAACCCACGTTTTAACGATGCACGTCATGTTATTTTGAAGAATAAAAAATGAATGTCCTCTGGAGAAACGTTGGATTAGACAAATTCCTCCATATCTTTGCGCCAGTATGTTGATTTGTGTGGAATGTTTCAGACATCATGGCTTTCCCAAAATCCTTCCCTTTCCTTGTCTTTTTTGGTCATTTTCCAAGCCGTCAAATTCCCTGACGCTATAGACAAACTGCAGAGAAAGATTCTCCGAAAAAAATCAATACTTTTGCGCGACGCAGTTTCCAAAAAAATAAACATCGTCTATCAGTTAAACCAAACAAACGAAGAAACGAAGAAACAATAAACTCACGTTAGTGTCTGGCTTCTTTCCAGTTCGTTGGCACAAAATGATCACAGCAATCAGAGTTACAACGGCAATAACACCACCAGTCACAACAGCCAGGATTACAACTAGAGGCATTTGTCCTGCGGAAAAAAAAGAGCAGAAAAAAGAAGAAGGGGAAAAATATGTATAGTGTAAAAGAGGCAAATAAACTCGAAGGAAAAAAAAACGAAAAGAAAAACACACCATCGTGGGGGACATAATTTTGGAAAACGAACTCAGTTTGATGTTAACATTCGATGCAGCTTGGTGAGGTGGTTGATTTATAAATACAAACTCCTCTGTGATTTCACTCTTTGATTGGCATGTGAATGCCCCGCATTCCTATGTCTTTGGATCATCGCAATTTAGAAATGCCAAATTTCCACTTCTCAAAACGCAATTGGTGGGGATTTTTGCATATTCGAAACTCCAAATGATTTTGTCTCCAAAAATTGGTAAAGAAACCAAAACTTATCAATTTAATGTTGCAGCCCGCGCTCGATTTGTTCGATTGTACATACACACCTTATCAAAAATCTTTGAACATAGGAGTTCATGATTAACTCAGGCGCCATTTAGAATCAATGACAGCTTGCTCCTCAAAACATTATGACACTCGTGTGAGGCGTCACGTTGCATCAAGCCCTGTTGAAACAAGATGGCCCCTGTGTTAACCAGAACTTTAAATGTCGTCTATGTTCGAGGACTTTTGATAAGTTCCGTATATGATAGTGAACTGCTAACTCGAAGTAAAGTGCAGATTAATTTAAGCTCCATATTCTCAATTCTGCTTCAATTCCAGCCGAAGTCCGGCAGAAATTGAAAAGAAGGAGGAAAAGGAAGAGTGTCAGATTTTTGTGTCATTTCCTGATGTGTTTTCAAGAAATTTCAGGTCAGTGTGCATGTGTGGAGGAATGATGACTTCGCAATCGGCGCTGTAAAAATGCTCGTATATACGGTTGCAGCAACCTCACCATAAGTTAATGAGATGATGCGATCCAGGAAAGTGGTTCACCATTACGGTTGACAATGATCTCCGTTTTTGAAATGCTGGTTCAACCACAATGGTAAACCATAGCTTCTGGTGCAAGTATCCCAAACTTCACAACCAAAAGGTTTCAGAAGATGTGATCCTTTTTCGCTGCAGATTCCTGCTCTCGCTCAAAAAGTGGAACACCTTTTACCGGACAACACAGCCGAAGAACGAACTGCTCGAAGAGCCAAGACTTTTGCAGGTGGAACGACACACAGATGCAACTTTTTTTGGGCAGAAAAGAAACCTTTTCAATCAGCAGGATCTTGGGAAATTCTGTCGACCACAATCCTCACATACACACATGAATAGAGTGCAGATCAGGGCAGGAGCTCCCATCGTTGTTGAGCTGATTTGCTTGCAGTTTCCCAAATGATACTGAGTTAAAAAATGTGAAATGATCATTGAGCATTTGCCCCTATCTGCACCGGATTAATGTGTGTTCAGGTACGAATACGTAGTGCGTGGTCTCCAGAGTTCTGATCCTGTTGAACTGTTTTCAACCTGATGTGAGGCAGTTTTATGCACTGCGATCTGTGAACACCTGGCCTATTGGGTTCCATCTTCATCAGGGTATCTTCATGAAGGTGTCCGGCAAAGCGTTTTCCTTTATGGAGAAGTCCAGGAACTTATGCAGCGAAAAGTGGGATGAAGATCACCTGATTGATAAGGTTAGTGAAATAAAAGAAGAATGGCGCCGCAATGGCATAGAAAGCAAAGTTCCAGGTGTCGATTTCAAACAACGCAGCGATGCAGTGCAGTTTCAACATTTACGTTTGCATGATGAAAGGGAATCATGTTGATGATTGATCTTTCTCAATAATTACGACGTGACTCCGTGAACCATTCAACATATCTCCATACGTATGTTGCATGGTTCTATAGATGTGTATGGAAAATGTCACGTAAAACTAACGGTCGTATTCCCCATTGCAACTTACCCTCAGTTCAGTTCAACTCGACAATAACCAATTCAACAGACGGATGCATTTTTCAATGCAACAATGGAAAAGGAATAGGTAAGCGCTGCGCATAGAAATGAAATTTTCTATACACAAATCTATCCATTGAATTGGGTAATGAGTTGAACCTGAGGGTGAGTTGTTGCAAGGGGGAATACGGCCGAATTAAAGTAAGAATTGAAATAAGAATCACAAAAAAAAACAGGTGCGTTTTGCCCTCCCCTTCCCTCCCTTCCCCTCTTACGTTGTCTTATTAGGCTAATCTCCAGCACATCGGCTCCGTATGGATTGTTAACCGAACAGTTGTAAAGGCCAAAGTCTTCGTCCCTTGATCTCTTGATGAACAGGGTGCTTCGAATTCCTTCTTCAAGGCGATCTTCGTGTATTGAATATCGATTGTCATCTGTTGCCGAACAGATGAGCAAAAACAGAAAAAAAGAAACAGCAAAATAAGAAAACGAATCATTAAAAAATGCGAAAACTTATGTCAAAATAGGTCTCCAAGAGTTACTCTTCTTAATGAAACATTCGATATTGGGTTGCAGTTCTGAATACCTGCCGACATATGAAAAAAGCCGAACTGGACGAGTTTTTCTCACACGCTCAGTGCCAAAATGGGATAGGAAGATGAGGACGATACAGGGAGGGTAGGATGGGTTCGGAAGGTTTGGTTGGGTTAGATCAGGTTAGGTTAGGTTTAGTTAGCTGTATATCAGAGAGCAATGGCGATAACTCGTTCAGTTCAATGTCGGTAGGTGTTCCGAACTGTTACCCGATATTGCGCCCTTCTGGGATGTGTACCTATGCATGGGACTGTCCTGGGATGATAATCTCATGCTGCAGTCATAGTGGATGGAGAGTCATCTCCATCCACTGTGCTGCAGTGATATTTGGCTTGGGGTGGGAAAATTCCGAAATCGCAATCGTATTGCGGGACGATCCGCAGAGGACAGAGGATTGTTGTACGTCAATTCCATGCATCGGCAAAATTCCAACAAATGAGCGTTCAAAAGCAATAGACAGATACATGATACACGTAGCAATAGGTGCAGTGTATCATCATGCACCGATCTGCTTCGACGGTTAGATTTGGAATGAGGATAAAAAATTTATCTCTTTTAGTAGGATTTTGGGCTGAACTCAGAAAAATCGATTACAATTCATCCTATCCGTTCTTTATGGACACCTCAACCCGAAAGTGACGTCCAACACCTTTCATAAGTGCAGAGACATCAATTCACTGCAATGAAGAGTGATGAAAAGGGAGAGGTTGCATATCTTATCCTTTTCAGGGTGAGTCACCTCGAATGTTGGTTTTTTCGATCGCAATTTCCGCGAAAACGGCTGCACCTACAATTGTGGTGCCATGGAGATTTTGGAGCCTGGATCTCTTGCGCTTCGTTTGGTTCCATTGGGTTCTCCCAAATTGACACCCCTACACCCTTTTTGGGGAAGGGTTAGGGTTGTTTTGTTGTTTTCTATGCTGCGCATTATCTCCGGAACTGTGCTTCGGAGGTCCATGGTTTAAATTACAAAGTTGTTCATTTCCTTGATCTGAAGGCACCAGAAGTGATCCGATTCAAATCCATCCCTTGGCTTCCGTTTTAGGCGTGGTTTTCTGCGGGAAGGGGTAGAGAAGTTGAAGGGGCGTTTTTCAGCAGACATGCGTTCTTCGTGTCTCGGATGATGGGGCCTGAGACCTCAGTTTTCTTGCGATTCGGTGAAGCCACATTTGGGGATGTCTCAAGGGGTGCAAGGGGTGGTTATGGAGATATCTCCGTTTTCACGGAAATTACGATCGAAAAAACCAACATTCGAGGTGACTCCCCTGTGTAAAAAGGCTTAATCAAATAAACGTATGTCAATTATGAGTGGTCATCACATCAATAAATTCATATCACATATCGGTACCTATCAGGGTAAAAGAGGTTCAAGTTGCTGCGGGGCGGGGGGCAAAGTGCGAACAAGAGTATACCTACTCGTATAACAATAATCACGTGATGTTCACCTGAGTCGAGTTCAGTTCCATAGTGAGTCCAGACAATCTTCTGTGGATTTGGGACGGCATAGGCGGTGCATTCCAGTTGGATAGTGTCCCCTTCGGAACCAAACTGAGACTTCTGACTGATGATCACCGGAGGACCACGAAGGACAACGGTCGCTTCGGCACTTGCCGACGGAAAGCCAACAACCGTCGCCTGGCACTGATAACGACCTGCTGTGTCGTGATTGACGGTCAGGGTCAAATTCGATGACGTACTTAAAACCTGTTTTTAGGTATATGGGAATAGATGGAAGGTGCATCGAAAGAAATGAATTTTATTCGTAGCAATTGACGCAAGCAATTGACACGTTATTATCCCACCAAAAGAGACTTGGAATATGCAAAACGCTGAATGATATCTCGCTCTGATATTTGTTGTTATTTTTCATATCTTTCCTCACAAATCCTACTCGTATCAAAAAAAATCGTTAAAACCTTTTTTAAGAATCCTCAGCCATTCTGCCAGTTTAATAAACAAATCTAAATTGTAATCAACGCCATCCCAATGAACTCACATGTGAAAAAAGTTTCAATGATTAAAAATGGCAAATCGGTATATCTTCATTCTGCATCGGTCATAAAAGCGGTGTAATACGGAAGTTCTGGTCATAAAAGTGGTGTATAAAACCGCAAATATAAACGTGAAGGATAAGCATTAAACGTAAAGCTCTGTGTGAGACCGAAACGGAATTGGCGAGTGGTGCATCAACGTCACTGAAAAATGTTTGAAGAAATTGTTTTCAAACCGTCCTACATTTGTTATTTTCCATCAATCATGGCTAATGGCATCCTTTATTTCAGTGACGTAGCTACAAATGCATTAGTTAGTACGCCAAATTCTGAAATGTCGTTCTGATTGTGAAAAATTAGCGTCATTGAACAAGCGCTGAACGAGGACCTACATCGAAATTTGTACTCGTAGTTGCGTTTTTCCTTACCCGTTTTGTTTTCTCGTGAAACCAGACAATGTCAGGTGGTGGGTTACCATCTACGTCACAGGACAAAGTGACCGAACTGCCAATGTCAGCAGCAACATTCGAAGGAGGTGATCGGAATCGAGGACCGTCTGGAAGAAGATGCAACAAAATAGACACAATTGAAAATATACACAAATTACATGAATGCTCGTGCATCAGTTGCATCAGATGACAATTCCTGAAATGATTTGGTTTTATGAAACGAATTAGTGTTGTTAATTTCCGTTCATGTAAGCCAAGGGATGAACGACATTGATGTAGCCTGCTGAAAAATCAGTCTCTATGCACGGTTATTGGCTGGTTTTCTTTTCATGGTCGAATTGGTTTATGTTGAAGAGCAGCTTGGCTTTTGCACAGAGAGTCTTTTTGGCATTGAAAAATGATCACTCCCCACTCAATCAAAAAATAGATACCTAATTCACGCAGTGATATTGAGTGTTGCCTGTTCATGCTCCCATCAAGTATTGGCTATAGGAAAAGGACTGCTTATATAGAACTGTTTTGTTCCGCGTTGACTGTGAAAATAACCGTGCTATGCAAGCGGCAAATTCTGTTGCATATGGTTCGATTTAGTTTGGAGCAGTTCACTTTCACAATAAGAGTAAGTATTTGTTGATAACAGCACTTACAGTTGACTTTGAGAATTTCCACCTCCTCGCTCTTTCCAACAGAATTGTAAACTTCGCATTTGACCACAGCATCGTTCTGTCGCCTGGTAATGCTTGGAATGGTGTACTCTGTGGTCCAGTCACCTGGGATCAACTGGTCGTTCAGGTACCACCTGTAAACTACATCTGGAGGATTGGCCTCTGCATGGCAGGTCAACTTCACCTGATCCAGTTCGCTGAGTCGCGACGAGTCCATCGTGACGGTGACCTTTGGAGCGTACTTGACCTCGAACTTTATCGAAGCACTCTTGTAGTTGCGATCGGCAGCGTTGTGGGCTTGGCAGACGAAGGTCTTGTTGTGATGCTCCTGCTTTGGCGATAGGGTCAAGATCGACCTGGCCGTGTAGCGCTTTCCGTCAGGCAAAGCTTCCTTCACGTATTCCACTCCTGAAGAGAACACGTTTCCATCGCCATCTAGCCAGTTGATCTAAAAGTGTGTTGTGTGTGTTGAAAGATGGAGAAAAATCCACTGAAGTCGCCAGTTGAGAGAAGTTTACTGGACATTCGTATGTTAGATGGCAGCGTCTGTTTGAAAGTTCGGGGAGTTTCCGAGAGATGCCACCACAATGTACAAATTACGCGTCTTCGGTACAATTTGATCGATTTTTGCGCTTAAGCCACCACCTTTAAACAGGTCTACAAAAAAAAAACACAAATCCAACAGCTGTCGGGGTTGGCACGAAATTGATGTCTAAATCTTTCAAGAAAAATCTTCTTTTTTGTTCAGCCTTCCAACGTGATGACTGATGAAGCACGCGTTGGAAGCATAAAACGCACCTCAGCCAGTGGAAAAAAGCAATCATTGAAGACGCATTCGCACGTGGCAGTCAAAAATGTCAGAGGAACATTTTTAAACAAACGAAAGATGGGTCCACCCAATCATTGCGGAGTTTTATTTAATTTTCAATTCGTATTTGTTCAGCTTTCCACTTCAAACGAAATTCCTTCAGCCGAAACAGGGCAAAGTGTGCGGGTATGAGTACCAAAGAAAATTGGTGCGATGCGACAGAAGGGAGAAAGAATGAATCGACCGCTAAGGGGCTCGTTTTGTCTGTTTGCCTGCGGATGTTCTTATGTCAGCAAAGCGACGAAACCGGCTTTTCAAGGACTTACTGAAGAAATGACATTCGTCCCGTGTGCATGGGCCCACCAGAAATGAAGGTGGGAGAGCATTCGGTATGGACTTCGAGAGGAGAGGTCCTGCAGTCAACGCGTCCGAAACAAAAATTTATCGAGGAGCTCCAATGCATTACAAGAAACGAGCATGTGTAAATGCCAATGCTCACAAAGGAGAGTCATTTTCGATGCCTGCCAAAAATACAACGTTTCGAAGTTGTTTGTCAAGGGGGTGGCAAAGAAGGGTCCAAAGGAAGAGTTGCGTTTTTCTTTTAAGTTAAAAAACTGAGTTGGTTCGAAGGAGAAGTTGCGGGATTTGCACTTTTCTTCCAGTTCGCAGAGTTTCAGATTGTTCTGAGGTTAAACGAGCACAAAACGGTGGGACGTCAACAGCGCATGCTCGGTGGTGCCTCTGTGCATTCAACACAGCCAATTATGGACTACGAATACTTCTTTGATGCAGCAAAATGACTATGTGAAACTTACTTTTGACGTCATCTTTTCACTTCATTTACGTGCGGCTATAGGGGGTAGGGGAGTCTCAAATAAATTAAAGAGAAAAAAAATACATCTACACAAACAAAAAGAGTACAAAAGGAGGAGAGTCTTACCTCGGCAGCTGGCTTTCCACCTCTCGATACACACTCCAGTTCCACCTCCCTATCTTCGGTGGTCTGAAGTCTGTCTCCTTGGACGATGACAGGAGGCTCAGGCGGTACGAGCACAGTCAGAGCAGCGTATCTTGATCTGACCCCATCTGACCCGTCAGCGGATGGTCCAACCTGGCACTGAAATGTGGCATCGTCCTCCATTGTTACTGGATCGATTTCCAGAGAATAATCTCCTGAAAATAGTCAAATGCGTACGTACATGGCTACAAAATTCGCATGAGAACAAAACTGCGAACCACTGGTTGACGCGTTGCAAGAAAAGATTCTCCCTGCTCCAACTGCTGCGTTACATTTCCCAAAGCTAAAAAGTCCTTGGAAAGAGGGTAAGGTTTAAAACGTATGTGACAGTATAATGTTGGCAGGCATCGATGCAGGCCATCGCTGGTCATGATGGAAACGCGAAATCATTAGATAAGAGATCAGAAAGAGCAATTTTTACTTTGAAGATGTTTTGATGGCAGGCACTCTCTCTTTGGAATTTTTATTGATTGCTGCAAAACATTGACACAGTTGATCACCCTGACGAAATAAGCTTCAAAAACTTGAAGCTTATGGTTCAAGCGGTTTGCCACATCAGCTTCTGTGGCGTAGGCCTATTTCAAGGAACCAGCTCCCATGTTGATTTTTATATTTTTATGATATTCATAGATGTTTCCACCATTGTGAAATCTTCAAGTGTGATCTGATGGCACTACATTGTTCAGGCTCTGTGGAGGTACAGGTATTATAAATGCAGAAAGGGAAAAATAAACTCGTACATATCATCATAGGCTCTAAATTCATGGCTGAAGCGTCCGACAATGACAATTATTCTTCTGTCAATTTGACAACGTGAATTTGCTGTGTTAGATAATGGGTAAAAGTGCTCCATCTGGCTTAAGTTTTTTATAAGCCGTGTTTCCACAGTTTATCTTTTATCAGCCGTTTTATCTCGACATCTGATTACATCTGATTTTGTTGTTTTTGATTATTTTTAGTTTTTGGGGCTGCCTATTCGTATATGAGACAAATTTGAAGCCTCTCCTTTTTCTGCAAAAGGAATTTGCACTGAGCACTCGGTGATTCATTTCAAAAGGCTACGTCTTACGAGAATAAAAGATATCTAAAAGTGGTTTTCGAAAAACATTTCTACCTTTAAATTATTTCGTACTCAATACGACCAAATTAAACCTGGAGTGATAGACGTGGAAATAATGGTAATGAAAACTTGCTTAAAAGTTTCAAAACGACAGATGAATGTTTCAGATGCCCACTCAATTGTTCAGGCTACAATTTCGCAGGAGGAAAAAATAGACTTATGCAAATCTGCAACACCAATAACGGAAGAAGGACTTTTCAGAACAAACAATGCTCTCCACTTCAACTACCATCGTGTGAGAAAAGCAGCAGCAGCAAACTTGAACCCTACATGCATGGAATAGTGAAAGGCAATTTAACAAACCAACACACAAGTCCAAAACGGAAAATGAACAGCTGTGCACACACAGCACAACTTCATAATGATCAGACAGAACAGAAAGGAAACGGAGGGAACCTGCAGCAGCTGAATGAACAAAAAGAAGGTGATTTGATTTGATTTGATTAACGCTATGCAAACAATTTACATTTGCTTAAATCCTTCTTGAAAAATTATTCATGCGAAAGTTCCACGATTTCGGAGGATATGTCAATACGAGATCCAGAATGGAGGAGAGAGGAAACAGATGTCAAGGGCAGGGCCAGAGCCAGTGCGACCCTTAACTTCACAAGGCATTTGCATCACTGCAAATGTAGAATGTTCCGAGTTAAAACACAACCCTCCGCCAGGCAGACTGTGAAACAAATTTGCAATGAGAAAGAAGAAAAGACGAACAAAAGATAGACCAAGACCAAGACAAACCTTCCTCATCCGATCCAACCATTCGATATCTCTCGTAGTCGTAGAGATCCCTATCGCTGCCAAGGCCCCATCCGTCCCTTGTCCATTGCAATATGCCCTTCTTGTTCAAAACTCTGCAAGGCAATGTGACCCGACTGCCAATGGTGGTGGTTTGATCCTGGGGCTCCCTGGCAAACCGCTGCATCTCAAGGCCAAGAACAATTATCGACGAGAAAGTCAGTGTTAGAACGGCCCATGTCCAATATTTGAGCCGACATGTGGCAATGATATGTTTTCCAGTTTTGGGCATGATATGCTGACGATATGGCCGCTTGGATTGAGCCATTGGACGAAATGATATGCTTCGAGATGAAATGGTGCCGAACCTGAAAAAATGAATGAAAATGAAATAAATGTTATATGTTGTCAAGTAACAACACTCGGACTTTAACGATCATTGATCAGTTATCATGATATTTAGTGTTGATATTATAATCACAGCGTGGAGCTCCGTATTTTCAAAAACGTCGCAGAGATATTACCTATTCACCCGACTGAACAAACCGAATAATGGGAAAGCACCGGCCGAGTTTGGACATCATGCCCTCAAATTTGTCTGAACCTGTGCTCTTTGCGTTCGACAACGTCGCACACACGCGTGTGATCGACACTGATCGACGATCAAATGATCGACAGAAGAGAGAAGAAAGACTTTTACAAGTTAAGGTCAAGATAAATACACGCCGGTGTGTATTTATCTTGGTTAAAGTGAGCTTATTGCAACCAAAGCGTAGCCCAGCTGTATCGTTGTGATTAGGTATCATGAATGATCAAGGATCAGAATCGTAAGAACCAGAAGAAAACTCACAACCAGAAAAATGTCTCAAAGGCGTATCTACTTAATTTTATATAGAAACACAAGAATCAAAATGGCTTTCATAAATGAGACTTTCCATTCGCAAACAAAACTTCGGTTCCCCAACAGAAGGCCAAATGTCTCTTTCGAAAGAATAAAATGGCGGCAAAAGAATGGCACAAGAACGAGGAATTCCCCTTTTCTGTCACGTTTATAAAGAATGTCTTCATCTAACCCCCCCCCTCTTCAGAGATGACCCAGAGATGATTTTCTCCGCAGAAAGAGTCCCAAGCAGGTGTTATTTGTGTCATGTTATTGGTTAGGAAGGCAAAGTATTTCCTTCACGCACATATTGTACTGTCCTGAAAAAGGCTGGTAAACCTCCAGCATTGGTACTCGGTCCACATAGATGGTTCAATAACGGGGAAACACAATTGACAATGTATAAAGGGAAGGGAAGGAAAGAAGAGAAAGAAAAGAGGCGAAAAGAAAAGAAAGGAAAGGAAAAAAAAGAAAGCGTACTCATACAGAGCAATCCAACCAGTATGAGAGTGGGAAACAGATGTCCACATTAATCAAAATGCGAAGAGGCACACCACATCACACATCGTCTTTGCGGATGTGCTGCGCAACAGACGAAGATAACTATAGATATTCAGAGTGCTCGTATATTATGATGTGCTGCTATTCCATATTCGTTCGGCATGACACCAAAGAAAAACGTTAACATTTTGCATAGATATCTATGGCCGTGCCTCGTGCATAGACAATCAGATGAGGAAGGATATAGCTCTCGTAGATTCCCATACCCATCCTTCCTTCCTTCCTTCCATTTTCTAGTATCCATTTGAGCTTCACTGAAAGGGAAAATCAGTATCGAGCTTATTCACTCCTTCATTGCACCAGCGCAAAAGACACGACTCACTGACTTCACAGCGGTTGTTTTTCAAAAACATTTAAACGCTGTGCAGGCGGATGCTTCACTGTTGTGCAGCACGTTTAAAACCAACAACGTTCGAAGATGATCGTGTTAGTCAAAAGGGTTCGTAATGTCCACAACAACATGAAGATTTCGCATTCGTCAACTACCATACAAGGCAGGAAAGTCCTACAGAAGCGAAGCAGGCCGTCGCTGGAAAAGATGGCACGGTTTCCTAGAGAACCCCACCCTGCAAACACAACGCACCAATCTGGGCTTTCCAAAAGTCACTTGACAACCCCTACTATTTGCTAGTTTTCAATCTTCTCTTGTGGGGCTATTTCCACAGATTTCAGATTCAGGTTGGGCAGGCTGCCGGCTGCAGGTGTTATCCATTCGAGTTGGATCAAACACCACTCCAAGCTTCCAGAGTTGCTTCAAAACTGCAATGCACTTTTCTGGGGTTGTCAAGTGACGTTTGGGAAACCCTGTATATGGCTCGTACATATAGGAGAAGTAGGTACCTATTAGATATCGTAGAACGACCAAGATTGATCATCCTATCCAACAGAAACAGATTTACAATTCTCAAAGCGAGTGCATCTAGTTCATACAGGATTGTATAGCAGTTTTTTTACCCCAGATAGACTCCTCGGAGAGAAAATGGGCAAAAGATGGAAAGGAAAATGTGTGCATGGGGCCCGTTATAGAGAAAACGTGAGCTGCTAGAAGTAACGGAGCAAGATAATACAATAACACAAAATGGAGTAAACGATGGGAAACAAAGAGAAATATTACAAGGACTTGGAATATTACTCAGATCTTAGAGTGGGTAAAATATCGCGCAATATGAAAATTCACTTCCAACTGATGACTGTATACGAGTGCCTACTCCAGTCGTTCCATTCCAAGTGCTGCTTTTCCACCATTCCACCATTCCATCTCCATCACGCCGTTCTTGTTATTCCATTTCGTTAGACGCACTTTCAGCCAGGGTTAGGGTTGTTGGGCTAGGCTTCAAAATAATAAAGCACACTTGTCTATGTCACTCCCGGTGTCGCGTTCTCTTTGGTAGTTTGAACAGCTGCCGACAGGTTGCAGCAGATGTCAGCACCGCATCACTTCACTTTGCGGCTTTTTGGTTGCGTTGACCGGACTGATGATGCGTGCCGTCTGCTGCGGTTGTTGTGCGGACGGTGCGGTGACGAATGGGTTACTCACCATGTAATGACAACACTAGCCATCACAAGGATGCTGTTGGCAGATGTGCCAGTCCATAGACCAAATGTTAGTTACGTTGTTGCAGTACCTAGGATACATGACGCGCAAGCAATGATTTCGATAGAAAAGTTTGACCAAAGGGGTCTTATATCGACATAATGTACCCCGTCAGTTGAACAATGAAGTATAAAGACATCTACGAGTAGTTCCCTGTTATGAACACAAGGAGAATAATCCATGTCAATCAGCCATTCACACTGCACGTTTGTATGCTTTCCAGAGCAAATGTATGGCAGTATAAACAGTTCAAGGATAATGCTCAAGTCGGTGCGTACAAAAAGCTGTAAATTCGCATACCCTTCTTTGCGTGGATTCTTTCAGATAAAAATGGGCTTCAATCTATACAGCCTATCTTTTTTTCACTAGGACGTGAGACGATATCAATTAAGGATCACAAGATAAAGCGCACCAAGAGAAAGACATCCATTGCACCCACTGCCCCCAGTTGTCGCTTTAAGGCTACAGAGAAATAGCTCTGATACGAAAAAAATCTAAATTGTGAAGACGTATGGAGCACCATGCCATTTTTTCAAAGGCAGCTCTGCTATGGTCTAGACGAAGACATTCTTATTCTCGTCATAAGCGAATAGATTCACGGCGGAAATCAGTGTTGTAGCATCGCAAGCAACAGAGACTTACGGTCCGCCTATACCGAAGGGGAAAATATTTTTTACCCGAAAATAAGTTCACGCGAGATAAAAGGACTATGGTCCCACCTGAGAGTTATCATCCAAACCGAGAGGGATCCACGCGAATGCGAATGCCTTCAAGGGTTCGGTCTATGTCGGCGCACCCTTAAAAAGCCCACGGCTAGTGTCATATTAAGCGGAGGCTGCGGTGACCCCAAGCAGTGAATTCACGACACCCTTACCTTGGCCATGGGCATTAAAATGAATTTTAACTTGGCAGTTATCATTTATTCCCCGCCAGAACAATGACGTGTATAGATTAGGCAAGGCAACCACCACCACAAGTTCAGCAGATCGCCGCATTTGGCGCCCGTGGCGTTCTCCTCATACATAACAGCAGCTTAATTTTCCGGCCGAGTGGTTCCTCGTGCTATAGCTCTGGCTCTGAAATAAGTTGTCATATATCTATCTACGAAAAGGAACTGCTGCAAATGAACTCTCAGAATTTTTTGCCTTTTACCAAGGGGGTGTAGGGTTGAGGTTGAAAAAGTGACACGCGCTGGTTAACATCTGAATTATGACCAGTCGCAAGCAAGGCTGTGAAGTCATATTCAGAAAGGCATTCCGTTTATATGCAAACTCAAGGCGGGATCGCGAGGAAAGAAAAAGTCAAAACTTCCGAAAGAGTCTTTCCTATATGCTTTCACGTGTATAAGATAGAACGCTTGTGATGGTTCGAAAGTGTTTCGGAGGAAGATATTTGACCAAAGATTTTGAATATTCAACTGATCCTTCCTCAAGCGCATGTGATACATCGCGAAATCTGTAGAAGCCCTCGTGTAAACGTTAGGTAAAACACTTTCGTTACAATTAAAAGTCAAACAGTCCAAAAGCGTGCCATAAAATAGATCCTCAGGAAGAACCCGAAAGCGTTCCCCGATCAATCAATCACTAAAAATCACTAACCGCAGCCTTGTTATCATCGCATGTGTGCTTGTTGCACAAAAATGTGAGGAATTGTGGTGAAGCAAATGTTTGAAAACGATGATAAGAAAAAAGCGTCGCATCGAACGCAAACGAAACAGTGTGGCAGCGAAACATGATAAAAAGGAATGTGCCAAAGGCAGCCCAATCCAATCATTGTGGACGTGTAGAGCAACGCTTTCCTTGCGACGTGTGCATGTTCATTGGGTGGTGATGCTCGCCTGTTTATCCTTGTTCTACACTTTCATCAAAGTTTCTCATTATTTTGCTGGGTTGGCATTTTTTATCTGACATTTCTGTCGCTGTTCATGCCATCAACATCAGCATTGCTTTAATATTTTTATATGACTCTATTGCGGACAAAACCAACGGTATCTAAGCACATCATTTACTTTATATTGATGACGGCTGCAGGTCGGTCAGAATTTATTTGCGCAAATCTGGCTCAGGAAATTTGCATGCTAATCGCACAAGTCCAATAACGTATAATATCATCACTCAGACGCCCATTTGCGCTGGGACCCGCATGGCAAGAGGAAAGAAGGGGAAACAGCGCGGAATCCTATGCCAAAATAATGCCCCATATTTAAAGCAAATAATGCAATAGCAAGGTACAGGAAATAATGCGAGTGGCAATGCACTCCCATGAACATAAATTTATCCCAACATAATATAAAGATTGAAATTTGGATTTGATCCGATTGAAAATTTCAGCCCATTTTTATGCAAAGCACTTCATTCCAGCAGCCAGCAGCAGACAGCAGTCGGACTCATGGCGGGGAACCTGTACCAGTCAGGTCGTATGAGGTGAGTCCCGTCGGCCGACCGCATCAACAGAAGCCGGGAAACGTGTTTAATGAAGACCCCTCTCATTTAACATATCAAGAAGCGGTGCCAAATGTGTTAAGGTCCCTGCCAAAAGCAGGATTGAGTTGTCCCTTCAGGCTTTTCTGTGAAAATTATGTATTTGTGCATGTTAAAAAACGAGTACCAAAAATTGGGTTAAAGTAACAAATCCTGGTCTTTCAGGAACTAATTCCGATGCGGTATGCATTAAGGGCTTCCACACACTGCATAAGGTTTTAGATAAAGAATTGCAGATGAAGAATATCGTATGAATATGCGCAGGCTTCAAGCTCGGCATCTCATCTGATGAGAGCACCAAAAGCTGCAAAGAAACACTCCAGCATTAAATAAACTTTATCTGCATTCGTACGAGTATAAGAAAGCAAATCAAACTGCTCAAACAAACCAAAATGAGCCCATTTCTCATTGAAAAATGCCGGAACATGTCTGAGTTCTTTTAAAAGCAGAGTGCTATTCATTTTAAAGATAAATTTAATTTGTATGAGACCGTTAGCACATAATAAAATACCTCAGCCGGCAGTGGCATCGGTGGCATCGGTGGCAGTGGCAGTGTAATCCGAATGAAGGCCGCCGAGTGGAGGAGAGGCGCGATGTGTCGGAAATTGTAACAAGTTCGTTTGCTTCTGGTGATGGCCGGTTTTGTCGAAATCACCCGCATGCATCGCATCGCCTTGCGCTTCTTAACGTCTACCGTCTAACGGAACATTCCGGTGGTGGATTTGGTACTTATGGACGACGCGTCCGGTTTTGGCTCTGCTCTACTCTGCGCTGTTCGAGAGATGCGAAACGAACGGACAGACAGCGGACCCGGACGACGTTAAGTCTTCAGAAGAATCTGATGAGGTCGCCAGCCAGCTTTTCGGCCGCAGGGGAAAAGTATACGAGTACCTACGAATATGCTCGTATAATTACCAGAGTGATGATGGGACCTTGTCCTAAAATAATTGCATTTGCTTCATACGAATACGTCGTTTTCCAGAGCTCAATTTGAATGCATGATGGCATGCATGTATGGCATAGAGCGGCCCATGTATACGTACTCGTAAACGACGTCTTTTTCAATTTTGTTTTACGAGCCCAAAATTAGGCTCCTCTTTTTACACATTTTTAATTCGGTGACTGTGGACGAGAAGAGGCAAATAATTGCCTCTTCTCAAATCAAAAGGTACATATCCAGGTACCTACGAGCCATTCTACCATTATGTGAACCATGCATCAGATGATATCGAGTTCTGAAAAGACCACCAACGGCCAGACTGCGATCGAATGCTTTCGTAGGGCGTAAAGGAGAATAATTCACAATCGCTTGCAATGATGTCGATACGAATAAACACGTATACCTACGGAGAAAAACGGAGCTTATCAAAAGTCCTCGAACATAGGCGATATTTTAAAGTACTGGTTAACACAGGGGCCATCTAATTTCAACGTGGCTTGGTGCAACTTCACGCCCACACAAGTGTCCTGATGTTTTGCGACGCATGCTGCCATTGATTCTAAATAGCGCCCGAGTTAATAAAGAACTCCTATGTTCGAAGACTTTTGACATGATGTCTTTTTTCAGGTATTTTTTTTTTATGAAGACTACATTTACCTGAATCCAGTGCTGATGTACAGTAGCGAGAAAATTAATGTTACCACATATGGTGTCGCACTTTTCTTGTATTTGTGGGGAAACGTCAAACCCAACAAGATTGGTTTCCCCACATTGATCTGACACATATTTCCGCGCAAGAAGATAACATCTTTTGATTCTGAAATCATCACGATTCTCACAGTTTTCTGTGTAAGATAGTAAAAAACCTCATGTACTTTATGGCACAAGTAATTTTCTCGCTACTGTACAGTACCTACCAGCAGCATACTCGCGAGAAACGATGGCCAAAAATTAATCACAGCAAAAACACATGGATCCAACAACAATTTCTGGTATGCTCCTTCTATTCCATTGGTCGTCTTTTTTCTCGAAATCTGCTCAATCATATTGCGTTGAACAGTACCAGTTCGTCTTTGATACCCATGCATATGGCCTTTCAACGTGTTCACGACTGCCCATCCGAGAACGAAATGTCCTCTTCTTATTTGTTTCATGCAGCATGCATGCCGAGAATTTCCCTTTTCATTTGGGCCCATCTTTCTAACTCTTTTTTTTTGTATCAATCGCAACTTGACCATAGATTTATTAATTTATAGTCGATTTCTTGTAGGCCATACAACTATTAATATGTGGTAGAAGTTGGTAGAAGTTAAGTACAGCAGCTCTCATCAAATTTATCAGGAGGTTAGAATCTCATCCCTTAGAATGTGGTTGGCTAGTGCAAAAAAAGCATTTTCGACTATACAAGCTTTCAAATGCCATTCTCCCAGTTTGTCCAATCAAAAATGAGTTCCACTCAAGTTCCATGTCGTGTCTCTGGAACAGCATGAACAATAAACTTTCTTTTCTTATACGAATCGCAAGTTCGCTTTTTGATAAACATTCACCATTGGCTGGACATATGGCTGGGCAAAGAGGAACGTGGATTGCGATATCTTGTTGCTGCCAGAGAAAATCAGATTTTTCCGGTTTCGCAAACGCGGAAGTCGATTATTTTCTCCCTAAAACTGCGACACAAAGACAGCAAATTGAGACGTTTTTCGCAGCAAACCACATATCTGAAACCATTTATGATCCTTGTAAACGGCAAGTTTTTTTTTTCGCTTTTTGTTCCGATTCATGTATCCGTTGCTTCAATAATTGCGCTCGCATACGCGTATTTGTTTTTGTTTGGTTGGGCTTTCCTTGTGGAACACGAAGATTCAGTAGAGGCTGCGGACCCATTGATGCATATTCTCTAAACCGCACCGCTCACCGAATTAAGCTGTTGCTCTTGTCAAACATTCAATCAAAGGACGACGTCGTTGCAGTTAATGTGTTGCGCAAACAATAAAAAACAGACTGCATGCCAGGAATTTATCAGGGTCACAACAATCATTGGTCTCAGATGTGCCCCTGACAAACAATCAATGCTGCAGTTGGCACAACGACAATGCTGATTGCATATGCCACAGATTATTTAGGGGCACAACATTCGTATAAATGAAATGCCCATGTTCATATGAAGACCAAAATAGGTATGGAGATGGTGTGGATGAGTATGGATTTCAATTTCTGCCGGAGACGCTTTTAAATTCATCATCGGGCGACAAGAAAAATTGGCGTCGTTCGTAAATTAGTTTTGCAGAAAGGCCAATATTGCCCGCGTGGTGCGGGGTTGGGACCCCATCTTGTTAAAATAAGGGCAATGTTTTCCAGCAAGGAAAGTGCTGCTTTTGTCAAACAATATCGAGAAAAAGAATTGGAAACACAAGAACCACGGACATAAAAATGAGGAATAGAGAGGAAATTGAATCACCCCGTAGAAATATAAAACGAAGTCGAAAAGTAGAAATATAAAACGAAACAGGTGTCCTTTCGACCACAAGAATCGAACTTGTTTGGTGACAAAATGTCATCGCACTGCCCCTATATTTTGTTTCGGTCGGTACTTAAAAAAGCATTAAAAGGTGGTGCTCGGAACATCCATTTCCTAGAATGGGACTCAAACTGTGCTTCCTATGGGGGCACACGGGGCCAGATACAAAATGTGATCCAACACCTAGTTACCCTTTTTCCACACGAGCTCTCCAGAACAAACTGAAGGCAAGACATTTTGTGGCAAAGTTTGCCTTGACCTGGGGACTATTTAAGGTTTCGCGCCATCATACTCGTAAAATTTTGGCCGCGATGATGTTAATCATATCACATTTACAGAACCTACATTTGTGAGTTTAAGGGACCATGTACGAATTGGGGGCTCCAAAATGGGCCGTATCGCATGATGCAGGCGCCCAGCAAAAATGAGGGAAAACTCGCCATTTCCGTTGTTCCTCCGGACCCTCTTCACTTTGTAATGGCCCCGTGAATGGCAAAGTCTACAGATTATTTCGAAGAATCCATGTGCGATAATGGAAGCTGTACAAAAATATTTTGTATCCCGGTTCCTAATGGTCAGGTTTTGTGGAATTTGAATTGAATTGAATTGAATTTTTTAGGTACTGTTAGGCTGCTGTCCTAAATCGTACACAATTCCGGAAAGGAAACGAAAATAAGGACATTTCACAGACAAGAACGATAATAGAAAAGAGAATTAAATTTTGGGGACCCGTAATCCAGAAGTGAGAAATCAGAGCACATTTCGCCTGTGAACGTTTTGATATTGGCATGTCGTGACGTGCCCATGAAGAAAAAATGGGAGATGAATAATGACATGAAGTGAACGCCGTCGCCAAATTTTGGGGTTCAGGGCGCCCGCATTGGGGACATGGTGGGTTGGTCATATTTACTCACCGAATACGT